>CAJINV010000002.1:4428248-4463137 GCA_905178155.1 Amoebophrya sp. A120 | reverse complement strand
TAGAGCACTCCATACATAATTCGACATCTTTCCTCCACTATTGAAAATCTAGCCTCCGCCCCCAGTAGAATCTACCGCCGTCGGTCTGGACGACACTCAACCACCCAGGGACGGCCGTTGCTGCATTGGTGGGAGCGTCCTTGGCTCGTTCTTCTGGGCTTGACGGGTGCGAGATGCGCAATAGCGTGCTTTCCCCAGTTGCATGTCTTTTCCTAGTCTTAAAAAAAAAACAAAGGCGCAAGCTATCTAATGACTCCCGGGGGTGTGATGGGATAACTTCATCGTTGGAAAGTCAGTGCACTGCATGTTCCTCTGAGAAATCTACTGGACCTCGAAAGGCCGGCGCTAGGGTCTATGAAGAGGCGCTCGCTCTTCCAGCACATCCACTTTTGTGGAGACCCATGCAATTCATCCGCTTAGATTTATCTCCATTTGATGAAAACCTGCCAAGTACGTATCGAACAAGACAGCGTATCGAACAACCCAACAGAGGCGCCGGTTGCCCATATGAAGCCAATGACGACGAAGATAACCTGAGCGGATCGTTTTTTTAGTACAAAGTTTATTCGATACATATGCTAATCATGATTTTCACTGTACAAGAACTTGTCATGCATTTACATAATCCCGCCATGGGATCTGTCATGCAGGAATAGCATTCCATTTCCATCAAAATGCTCTTGAGCAACAGCATTACCTTCAGTATCTTCCTGATGTTTCAGACAACCAGTAACGGCCGCCCAGGTGTCAGCTAATCGAGCGGACGCCCACGGGGCTGCGATAAACCAGCTGTTTCCACGCCCTCGCTAGCGTTGTCGATGTCAGCTTCTTCCTGTTACAGCAAGAACCCGGCGCACGGGCGGTGGTGTCGGCAACTGCATTTTATCGTCGTCCTCGATAGCCGCAAGTACTGTACAGAACTAAGCCTTATTGCACAAGGTGTGTCTAGCAGGATGAAATGCGGAAAGGATAAGGAAAAAATAAATATGCAGAAGTAGTAATATTACGTGTCTACGATCACCTCGTAGGTCCTAGGATTCCAACTTCTTTTTCGGTACGCAAAAGTGGGAGTTTCAACGAACAAAAACATTTTCGCCGACGAGAGTGACCTTGACGACGAGATAACAGATCTTAGTGAGGAACGAGATCTTACTCAGCAGTGTGTCGCTGCGGAATATCAACCTGGATCAAGACGATCAGAAAAACTAAAGTGCGTGATCACCACGATACGGTGGCGGGTTTCAGTTTGGTCATCAAGCAGCTATTCGCTTCTTCATCAAAGAAGATACACTTATCTGGTACTTCAAATTTGCAGAGAAAAGAAAAACTGTTGGGAAAGAGATACTCGAAGTCGAAGTAAAACAGCTGCTATTAAACCGATACGGATACACTGGCGTTTGAAGCGAGTTCATGAAATAAAACGACGAGAGAAGATGAACAACGACCGACAGCGCAGAGTGTAGGAGATATATTCATCCGCTTAGATTCATCTCCATTTGATGAAAACCTGCCAAGTACGTATCGAACAAGACAGCGAGTGATGTTGTGTCATTGAAAGAATTTCTTTGGCTTTCTTGCTCTTTATCTTTATCTTTGTGTCAATTCTTTTTGTTGTTCGTCGTGCTTCAAAGGAGAGACATTCTCAGAGTTTGTTCCTCGACGGTGTTCTTTATCCTAGTTTCAGCCCAGCGAGCTTTTTGAAGTACTGGGTGTTCCTGTCAATCTCCAGCATATCGGAAAACTCCACCTCTACCACTATGAATTGCAAAAGTATCGTACGTAGTAGTTATTGCAATACAAATTCGCTCAGCATTACAAATAAAATTTGTCATGCTGATTTGCCTTGGAAACGAAATTTGTAATGCATGACTGCGATTACAACTACGAATGCGATACGTTTGCAAAGGATAACTGCTTCAAAAGACCCAAAATCGTACCCCACGTTGGCTTGCAGCAGCGGTTTCGCGTTGATAAACCTTGGGTTTTCGTTTTCCTCCTCGAACGCCTTGGCGCTGGACCATTTTCCCGTTCTCTCCATGTACTGCACGTAGAATTTCGTGTTCAAAAGCGTGCAGTGCGGTTTTATATCCGCGTTCTTGCCGGTTGAATCCAATAACCGTTGCTGCATCAGGTACTCTTTCGTGACAATGTCGTTTTTGATCAGAATTTGAAACAGGATGTCCACGAGGTGGTTTAAAGGGTTGGGCGGTCGTTGAGAATGAGAGCTTGATGCAGAACTGCTTGTCGTTGCAGAAGCAGATGAAGCTCCTCCAGCTCCTGTGCTTGGTTCTGTGTACAACACTATGAACTGCAAAAGTATCGTACTCGTATAAATGCATTACAAATTTCCTCAGCATGAGAAATAAAATTTGTAATGCAGATTTGCCTTGGAAACAAGATCTGTAACGCAAGACTTGCATTAGCATTTGTACGAGTACGATACTTTTGCACAGGATAAACACATTCACCTTCCCTGGTTCGTCGTTCATGTAATGAAGACCTTTCAAATCTTATCCAAGAAAAAAACGTTGTTAGTGTAAATTTGTGATGCGCAACATGCAAGATGATCGCGTCTGTCATGCTTGGCATGCCTTGTAGGGTCCAGTAAAGGGCGTTTTCACATACTGTCTGCGCATGACAGGTTTTTGCTGTCATGCCAGACAGATTTGTAATGCTGTTCCTCCAAAAAAGTTACACCTACAATGTTTTTTTCTTTGATAAATCTAACCGAAACCGCTCCACCGCTATGAAAGCCTCAGAATGGAAATTCTCAAAGTGGAAATAATTTGTGATGCATAAAATGCGACACCAAAAAGACTGTATTGCAGCGGACGCAATGGAGGCCGACTATTGTGCTTCTACGGGTTCCGAGGAAGTGGGCTGCTGATTAGCACGAGAGAAGGGCAGCACACCTTTGCCCTAACTAGCATGACACACATGTTTTGAGTGCCCGGGAAATTTGTCATGCGCCGATTAGAAATGGCGCTTCAACTGGAGTCGTTTTTTTGCATTACAAATCATTTCCACTTTGAGGATTTCCATTCTGAGGCTGTCATAACCGCGTCCGGAAACCAGTCACTGGCGTTCAGTTCCCGGATAATCTGTTTCACTTTCTCGATTTTCTTATGACAGTGCACAACCCCCCCTGCTCCCCCTCATTTGATGTCATGCAAAATACCAAATCCAGGCTGTGCCTGTTGGCACTGTTTGCATGACAAACTCCGGAGTGGTACCAAACATTACTACACCCCTGCTGGGCAAATCTATCACGCGAAGCCAGCACTCTTGCTGACGCTTGTATTGCCGTTCATGCTATACAAATGAGGGGGAGGGGCAGTAGTTGTGCACTCTCATATTTCTCCTTCGTGTGAAGCTTCAACGGCAACAGCGTGAAGTGTAACCGCTCGGGCTTCTGGAAGTAGTGGGGATTCAACTCCACGCACTGCTTTGTGTCCAACCACTGCTGGAATTTGGTGGGCACGATGGAATTTGCGGGTATCCTCACGTTGAAAAAGTGCGTCATCGGGATTTTTTGTTCTGCCAGCTCCATTGTGTACCTAGTATTGTTTTTAGAGATGATTTTCATGGAAAAACACAACACACACGAAGCACGCTTCTATCTGTTACAGCACTCTACTTGGCATCAGAAGGACTAGCATAACAAGCATTGTAAGCATAGCTGCATTTTACAAATGCATTGCGTAAAGAACGTAGGTTAAGGCTTTTCAATGCACAGAGAAGAGTAAGTACTCAACGGCCCCTTTCCCCGCTTTCAGCGACATTTTGTCCCTGGCCCGAATGGCCACGTGCCCGTCGATTTCGTCCCCCGTTTTCGCGTTTGTCATTTTCCCAACAGGCGCCTGTCCCTCCTTGCACAGGATCTCGCACCCCGTGTCTTGCTCCATTTTCTTCAAGGTCTTGTGATTCGCCCCGATGAGGAATTTGAAGTAGACTTGCGGCACGGGGAGCCGATACTCGTACTTGTCCTCAACCTCCAAAAACTCCCACCGACCCTCATCCTCGCTATCGTTGAAGACGTTGCTGTCGTTCTCGTAGTCGCTGTCTTCATCGGTGTAATAATGCCCACGCTCCTCGTCGTCTTCTTCCCCGTGTTATCAAATGCAAAAATGTCTGGGTCTGGAAGATTCTGAAACTTGTCATGCATGTTTTGCATGTTGACCCAGGACGTCTGTAATGCACGCCCTAGCATCGCAGATTTTTAGAGGGCTTCCTGATGCCTACTCCGCATGACAAACGCCCTCCCCGCGTAGCACAAACTAGACTCCTCTTGCTGGTCATGGAATACAGATCTTTTTAGAGTCCAAAGTTAGCATCACAAGTTCCAATCTTCCAGACCCAGACATTTTTGCATTTGATACGTGTTTCCCGCCCCGCCCGAGCTTCACGGGGTGGAGATCCAGAACATGGTATCCTGCGTAAAAACGTCCCCACCCCATAGTCAAGATGGGGATCTCGCAACACAAATCGAGAAGCTTTGAGAATCAAGCATGACAAATTCCTCTCTGTAGTGTAGTGCAGTTTATAGCAAGTACAACAGCCACAACACAAGTCCATCTACTCATCCTGTTTACAGCATCACAAAGTCCAAAACACGATTGGAAATGGCTCTCATGGGGTTGCGCATTACAAATCTTCCTGTAACTGCAAAGCTGCATGACAAGTATGGGGTGGGGACGTTTTTCCTCAGGATACATGGTCGGGGAGAAGAACTTTTCGGTACCGCTGACCACTGAGGGTGACTATCAAACAAAAATGACGTGCTAACGTTTAGTACTTACGGGTTTACACAGATTGCAGAAAAGCATGACAAATTTTGCTTAGAATGCATGCTATGCAATACAAATGCAAGAAAAATGTGGGCCCCTTTTGTGATGCATGCGTTCCTGCATCACAAATTTTTATTCCGTTAGCATTAACACTTTATTTGCTCTTTGATAGTGACCGTGGTAAACTCGGGGTCATCGAAGCTGCTGTCGGCGAGCATTGTTTGTCGATGAACTTGGAGATTGATTCATCAAATTAACTGATGGTCGTAGGAGAAAAAAATATACTAAGCTCTTGCTCTAAATAAATTGATAGACGAAACACCCTGGGGGCGCGGCGGGGAGGGTCTAAATGCTAAGTAATATCTGCAATTTTTCACATCGTAGAAAAATCAAATGCGGTCCTGGGTGCTGTTGAAACTTACATGTCGCTGGAGACAAATCAAAATCAGCCTTACGAAGTAAAAAACAAGTGATGATGACTATCGCCACGACAACAAAAAGTATGTTGTAGCTCGTACTACTAGTCGTATTTCAACCTGATAGCAATTTTCGCACAGGAGAAGTGAGTGACAAAGATCGTTCGACCGGTATCTGCTTGTGAGAGGTGGATCTTCGCTTAAGAGCCTGATTCATCTTGTCGCGCATGGCAACAATCGAATCTACGACTACGGTGTATGATTTGAAGGTGATTTGCACACGAGAAACGAACCGCACAGGACGAAAACACGAGCCACTGACACTGTCAGTCAGAGCCTTTATGGATCCTACGAAGATGTTGCTGGATAGTCGCCAATACGGACGACTCAAAAACGTACCGAAAACAAGCACCGGGACCACCTGGAAAGACGTTTCCATATCCGCTCTTTCAGACTGACTGTCCATGATGATCCTCTGCTCTCATCTGTTTTCATGGTTGCATTCAACAAGGACCAGCTTTTTAGAACACGATGCAAGAACGGGTGCAAGTCCATGATTTTGATTTTTTTTTTTCTGTTTCGCTTTTTTGCGAAAGTTTTCGTCTGACTGGCAAGGGAAGCTGGACTTCGTCGGACATAGTACCCTACTGACCCACAACTTTATTCCACGACATAGTCACCCCAACATCAAGATGCAGTTGTCGAAAATTGACTATGCGAGCAGAATCATCCAGGCTATTGCCACGTAGAAGAGCCATACCGGGTACACTCCTAGCGCTTTCCGGTCCTCTGGCACAATGTCGCTCATAAACCCAACAGAGGCGCCGGTTGCCCATATGAAGCCAATGACGACGAAGATAACCTGAGCGGGTGGTTTTTTTTGGTACAAAGTTTATTCGATACATATGCTAATCATGATTTTCACTGTACAAGAACTTGTCATGCATTTACATAATCCCGCGACGGGATCTGTCATGCAGGAATAGCATTCCATTTCCATGAAAATGCTCTTGAGCGACAACATTACCTTCAGTATCTTCCACGATACTATTGCCGAGGCGACCGCTGCGAGGACGAGCGGAAAGATGCAGTACCCGAGGACACACACGCTCTGGAAAAAGGAGATTTTTCCCTTCAGTAACACTGTGTTCAGTGTGACGACACCGGAGCCGGCCCTGATTTTTCTTCTGTTTTAATGCAACAAAACAAACAGCCTTGTCATGCGTAACATGAGATCCGATTATACGACACATCTGTCAAGAAGCCTTTGCGAACAAATTGTATCAACAACATTTTTGTACTTCTATACCACACGAGTATAAACACGAGGGCGAAGGCTCTCCCAGCCTGCTCCTTGTGTGCCTGCATGGCTAGGACGGTGGAGATATCAAATGTAAAAGTGTCTGGGTCTGGAAGATTGCCAGGTTTGTCATGCACATTTTGCATGACTCCTGACGTCTGTGATGCATGCCCTAGCATCGCAGATTTTGTGAGGACTTCCTGATGCCCATACCGCATGACAAATGCTCTTTCCGTGTAGCAAAACTTGGACTCTCTTTGCTGCTCACGCAATACAGATTTTTATTTTTTTAGAATCCAAAATCAGCATGAAAAGTAGGATTCTTCCAGACCCAGACACTTTTTTTACAGTTGATAGGAGAGGGCGAGGCAGAGAAACAAGGGACCCCAGAGATCCCACTTTCGGAGGCCGGCGCCCTGACAAGAGGTCGTGCGGGAAATATTGAAATCATATGTGCCGGGGTGGCTAATACTACACCACGCCATCTGCTCTGTGATGCACAATTATCACATCACGATCGTATCAGACAAAAAAGCAACTTGTACCTTGTCCACCCGTGCCTTCGGTAACAGCACGTAGTGCAGCTTTTCGGCAATGGCGTTTACATCTCTTTTTATCGTGTCTATCACCGGCTCATCCAGCGTGTTCATGCCAGGTTGATCCATGTTCCCCTGTAACTCCGACATGGTGGAGGTCCGAACTTATCTTATTTTTTCGGGGGCTAAAAATATTGGTGTTCCTCTTGTTTTAGTATTCCGCCTTGAGTTCCTTCTGGTAGTTGTGCGTCGGTGTCCCACCTGTGAAGATCCGGACGCGACCTGCAGCTCTCTTCGAGCCTTACAGTGCCGGATCAAAGTCTGTGTCAGACAAGCGGTAACGACGGCCCAGGGGTCAGCTCATCCAGTAGTGGCCGAGGCTGCGACAATGATAGACCAGAAGTTTATGCCACACTAAACTATGTGTCAGCTGCTTCTTCCTGTTACACCAAGCCGCACGGGCGGTGGTGTCGGCAACCGCATTTTATTCGTCGTCCTCGATAGCCGCAAGTACTACTGCACAGAAGTAAACCTCATTGAACAAAGTGTGTCTACTAGCAGGATAACGAAAAAATGCGGAACAAAGGAAAAAATAAATATGTAGAAGTAGTAAATACGTGTGTCAATGTCAACTACGATCACCTCGTAAGAAGTCCTAGTATTCCAACTTCTTTTTCACTAGCGCAAAAATGAAGTTTATAACAACAAAAAGATTTTCGCCGACCAGACGAGTGACCTTGACGACAAGATAGCAGATCTTTGTGAGCAGTGTTCCGCTGCGGAATATCGATGTTGATCTGGATCAAGACGATCAGAAAAACTGCAACGTGTGATCACCACGATGCGGCGAGTTTCAGCTTGCTCAACAAGCTACCCGCTTCTTCAATAAAGAAAAAGCACTTATAATATCTGGCGCTTTAAGTTTGCAGAGAAAACAAGAAAAGCTGTGTCTTTGGAGAGAGATACTGAAAGTAAAACAGCTGGCCAAACGAATGATATACTGGCCTTATGAAGCGAGTTCATAAAATAAAACGACGAGAGAAGATGAACAACGACCGGCAGCGCAGAGTGTAGGAGGTATCAAGCTGCCCAGTGGTCTACCAGCGTTTAGTATACGCCGCATGTCCTCGTGGTGGAATCAATTTCCGACAGAAGTGGGCACATTTCCGAATTGTTATACTTTTGTACTCGGAGGTTTGGGCGTGCAAGAATTTCGTGACCTTGTGTGTGCTGGTTTTTATTCAGACAAAGAGACCACGATAGCACTCCAGTCTACTCCATGTCGATCTTCACAATAGGGTACAGCCTCCTGCTCACTTTTCCTTACTCGTCCCTCCGACCGGCTTCTTCGTTCTATTCGCCAGCACCGAGGAATTGTTGTTTTTAATCCAATTCGCAGCCGCTTTTGCAGCGGCCAGTACCAAATTGGTGTTTTGTTTCTCCTTGGAATTATTTTTTGTTGCAGTGTTTTTATCGGTAGAGGATGTTGGGTCGTAATCCAGCAAGAAGTCCAAAAAAGTCTTCTCCTCTTCGTCTTTGCAATCAAAAACCACGTCCGGCTCTTTCTCCGCAAGTAGGCTAATCCTGTAGACGGCGACTTCATCGAGTGTTACCTGGGGCAGCTGCTCTAGCTGGTAGTGGTCACTGTGTTTCTTGCCTGACGACAACTTTTGTTGTTGGCCAGCACCTTCATCGCCGTCCGGATGAAGAACCACACTAGTCGCACCACCTTTCGTGAAATCCAGCAACGCTTCGGTCAGCCAGGTGAAAAACTTCGTGGATTTCAAAATATTGTTCGCTCCAGCACCAATCATTGTCGCGGCTCCAGAGGTTGACGTTTTAATATTATTTCCACCAGTGTTCAAGTTCAACAGCATGTCGCTGCTCGTTGTAGATTCCCCAATGACACCATTGCTCTCCTCAAAAACCGCTTGCAGAGACTGTCCTGCTCGCAGAGCCGGGGCGATGAGCTTTTCCCACACGGTGTCACAAGAAAAAATGTTAACCAAGTTACCGGAATTTGTGATGCAGTGATGCATCAGAAAAAGTGCGCAAATTTGTATTGCGTAGCATGCATGGCAGGCAAAATTTGTAATGCATGGCTGTCAACTGTAAAAACAGTTAAGGTTAACACTTTTTCGTTTGATACACGGTATCCGCGAACGGTTCGGTGAGGGCTGGGCGGAGGTGTTTTTTCGATATTGCTATTGGTTAGTTTGATGAGGTGCAATCTGTCATGCTGAAAGAAGATTACTTTTGCCAATTGTCATGCAGGAAACATGATCCGGATTCCATACCTCTTTCCCTCGCCTTCGCTTCTCTCTCCCTCTCCGCCTCCCTCGGCAAGCGGAATGCGTTCACCAACTCATTGTCAATCGTGATTCCGTATGCATTGCAAAAGGAAGATCCACCGATCGTACTAGTAACAGCTTCAGGTGCATGACAAATCTTCTCAAAAGATGAAAATGCAAGAATTTGTGATGCAGTTTTGGGTAAACAAGGAAGAAATGTCATGCGTGATTGCTGCAACTAGTACGAAAACGAATACGATACTTTTGCACTCCTGGATATTCCGTGTTTCTTCAGCAACTCGTGACTGTCCACCCGCTGCGCCAAGTACAGAATGCCGGCGATGGCGGGGGTGAATTTGTCATGCTCATGCACATTCTGCGCAGCGGCCTGCAGGGCCTGCGGTTCTGTGTCCACCGTGTTTTTCAAAGAAGTACTTCTAGTTGCCGAAGAACTACCGGGCCGAAGCGCTAGAATGTGATTCACTAAACCGGCCAGGAGCTCTTCCAGGTCGTGTTCCTCGATGTACTATCAAATGCAAATATGTCTGGATCTGGGAGATTGCGAGGCTTGTCATGCTAGTCTGGAATGACACTGGACTCTGTGTTGCGTGGCTGCATGGAGCTCCTCTCGCTTGTCATGCGGAAACGCAGCGTCTCATGCGGAGTACGCAATTTAGAACCAGGAAAAAACTTGTCATGGTTGGCAGTGTATAATTACAGCGAGCTCGCTATTCCCTTCCTTGCATCGCAAGTTTCCAGACCCAGACATATTTGCAATGCATATGTACTGTTGCGCCGCAAGCTGCTCCTCGGTGTAGCTGGTTCCGCCTTGTCCTTGCGCGAGATGACCATCGGGAGCAGGAATAACTCCGCTAGTTGTCATGCCGAATCCGCCTGCGTGGTCTGGGGACGATGCCGTCGCATTGTGGCCTCCACCTCCTGGCGAGGGGGACGAAAAGAAACCGCTATTTTGATCCTCGGGCGAGAGGACGAGGGACATTATTTTACGTGGATATTTGTGTTTGTCATGTGCAACCTAGTCAGTTTGCTGAACAACCGCGACATAGACCTTTGTTTTTCACCTTGATCTCATTCTCAAATGACACCACAGTTGGGGCGCAGCGGGTGGGAAGAACGCAGTCAAAGATCAAAACTTCACACGGAGGTGAAGCAACGCCCGGTGCTGGTGCTGGAGATATGGATCTAGCATCACTCATCTTTATGTTTGTTCGACGGTCCTCGAACACGCGTAACACCCAAGCTGAATCACGAACAGGGAAGATGAGCAGATCCTTCTGGCGAAACTTTTTCGAATAGCCTTGCTCCACCTCACAACCGCGAGGGAATTTCTGCGCTATTTCTCATCTGGGGCTCAACTACTTCTTGCTTGCCAGTGCTAGGAGTGGTTGTATCAGCCAGTTTCTGTTTCGGAAAAATCAGCACGGCGGTACACGTCACCGCTGCATCCTTGTACGAACGATCAGCGTTATCTAAAACGACAATTGGTTGTTCCGGTTTTTCGACAAAAATCCCACCCGAAACGAAATACTTCCGCCCCTCGGCTTTCTCTACGTGAGCGTGGAGGTAGACGCCGTTTGTTGTTGGTGCTGTATATCCTGTGCAAAAGTATCGCGCTCGTAGTTAGTAATCGCAGTTATGCACTACGACTACAAATCCTGTTGTTATAGGTTAATCCGCATTACAAGTAATGCTGAGGCAGTTCTTTGTTGTATAGTTTTGATTTATACTACGTACCGGTACGATACTTTTGGAAAGCATACTGTAACACCGCCACCGCCTTCAGTCGTTTCTCCAGGTGCTGGTGGTGCTCCATCCGAATGGGCGCCGGCGGTGGTACTGGTGTCCGCGATAACTCTTATCGGCACTGGTTTCAGATACTTCAGTTGCAACGATCCCGTGACCGGAAGCGGCAGGTGTCTGCTCTTTTCCTGCAGTGCGCGGACGGTGGAGAGGTGGAATTCTGGGTCGGTGAGGAAGGAGGGAAGGTCGCCGTCGTGGCGATTCGAGCGATGATCTGCATCAGCAATCCACGAAAGGCCAGCTGAAGCTGATTCAGGTATGCCTCCTGGTGCCCCCAGTTCCTCCACCCCTCGATGCACCGCCGCCGCCCAGTTCGCCAGGCAGTCCAGTAAAGAAGCGCTTAACCCCCCGTACAGAAACCCCGGAGGGCCGCAGTGGTACTCTTTCGGGTACCAGAGACTTTCCACCGCGACGGCGGTTTTTTTCGCTGGAGATTTGTCATGCGAAAGCCGCTTGATGTAGCTGTGAAGTTGGAAGCCGTGGGGGTTTTTCGTGCCGCACCCGTAGCAGCCGACGGCCTCCCCGAGGAGGCGTTGGAGGGAGACGGGGGATGAAGGATTCATGCGTGCCGGGCGTGATACATGTATCTCTGATAGCAGTTGCGGATGGTAGTCGTAGTTCCCGGGTAGTCGTAGTTCTTTTATAAATTAATATCCGACTCGTCGGCCTCACACTTTTTATGCTCAATTTGCTTCGGGTGTCATGCTCCTTGAGTGTAAGCGATCTACTCAATTCGATAAACTAAAACTTCAAGCAAAATTCCTGCAAGATTTTTATACGGTAATAGGTAAGCTTTTGCACGCCCGCCCATTGCAATTATTGCTGGGCTCCAAAACCTTACTATACTGACTTGGGGGAGCATACTCTGAAGAGCAACCTCGACGGCGGATGCATCAGAAAACGAAAAGTATGCTGCAGATCCGTATCATTGTGATAAAGATAAATCAGTTAAAAGCTTTTTGCTTCTGCGCATGATTTACATCAACATCTTCGTTACCGCGGCCTCACAATTCATGATTTCCGAACCGACGTTTGGCGTCGCTCATTCTTCGCGCCACACGATGTAGCAGTAGCACTCGCACTTCGACTTCTAAGCAGACAGTTACAATACTGCCTCATAAGCCTAAAGACGAAGCGTTGACCTCTTTCTGTCTCGTCCCAATGCTCTCCTCTTTCGTTCACAACTCAGGCCGCGCTTGTGAATTTGCCTGTAGAAGAACACGCAGCAGCACGGCTTCCTGGAGGAAACTGGATGTGGGTGCTCTAGGCCGAAATTATAAAAAGCAAGCAGGTGCACCTTTGTGGGGGGGTATTGCAATCATACACTATTTTAAGCATCTTCACATCCTATTCCAGTTTGTACTTGGGTTCCGACAGTACTTTGTCTTCTTCCACTCACCGGCGAGCGACAACACAGTCCCACCGTGATTTCAACCCCCACTAGATGGTCGGCACTGCTTTTTTCCTTTAAATGTGCTACACTTCCCCGAAAGACATTCGCTACCTTGGCTGCATCTGTCTCCTACTATTTTGTTGCCTTTCTTCATCTCCAGCACCACTTCACCCGCAGTTCGGCCATCGGCTGGCGCATTTTCGTCCTTCATCTCTACTGAGTCCTTTAATTCATCGCCTTCATGTTCATCTCCGGTGCCGCTTCCGGATTGTTCTTGTTTCGCCTTAATACCCGCTCGTCTGGTTGTAGTTGAATCCAGTTCATCACTGTCAGTCGGGCTGCTTCCGGCAATTTCCAAAGACTGCGCATGCCCCGCTTTCGTTTCTTGGGTTTTCACCTGCGATTCGGGAGAACCCGAAATCGACATGGTAGCTGACGAAGGAGCTGCACCAGAAGAAGAAACGCCGCTTGTAGAGGACGACAGCAACTTCGTTTGCGCGTTGCTTTGTCGTTCATGATCATGCTCAACCTGCTCTACCTTCGCCGGCTCCGCAGCAGCGGTTCTTGCGGCAGTAGACACGACAGATGAGGGACCTCCAGCTACAATCTGGCTCTTCTCGCTTTCTCCTGCTGCTTTAGGGCCGTTCTGCTTCTCGAGTTGTGCTTCTGTCGTGTGTTTTTCCACAGCAGAGGATGTGGAGAAACCCGATTCATCTGTTTTTGTTTCGGTTGCCGATGATAGTTTGCGCTGCTCATCCAGCTGCTGCTCAACATTCGCTGACGCGATGTCTGCAGAATCCGAGGCGACACTCGTCGGCGTTTCTGTGAAAGTGGTGAAGACACGCGCATCAAGTGAATCCGTGCAAATACAATAGCAATTTGTAAGAAGTATCAAGGTGCCAACACAGGTAAATCACACGCATGGTTACAGAAACATCAACTTCAACAGTTCAGTACCGCTCTTCGCCAACCCACTTTCCTGACCAGTCGAAGCCGCAGCTGGTGGCTTCACTTCGATAACCGACGCAGGTGCAGCTTTTGCATCTTGCTTTTCCATAGCAGTTTCGGCGACGACATCATTTGTAGAGGCCGACGGAACAGCTGATGAAGGAAGAGTATCTGATGTTTCAATCAAACAAGTTCCGTAAATTTTATAATATGAAATTCCGTCTCACAACAGAGTTCATTCATACTCGAGTTGCAAATTCTAATTCGGTCTCGCAACAAACGTTGGCGTCAGAGTCTACATTTCGCAATCACACATAAACAGATACAGAAGCTCCTGAGATAAGCACGCACAAGTTTGCGTCTGGAGGAATGAATTTCAATAATGTCAACAATTTGATACCCGTTGCAGTCCCCGTGCTGCCTTCCAATCCTACAACTGTTGTCCTTGTATCACTCCCACTACGTTCCATTTTCTGGTCTCCACTTTGCTTTCCTCCCGCGGTTTGCATTTCGATGGCCGAAGACGGCTTTGCTCCCACCTCTTGTTTCTGTCCGTCAGCAATCACATCTGCTGGGATTTTTTGTGCAGGATCACCTTCAGTTTGATTATTTTAGAGAACACGAAATTCCAGAAGGAACGACATCATAGGGTAGAAGCGCACTAGAATGTCATGCGGACGAGGTCCTACGTGTACGCACCGTGTGAAAAGAACAGCTCAATACCGCTCGTTCCCAGAAACGCCGAGTAAATCGAGTTCGAAATCGTTTCCCAGGTGCTGGCACCGCTGCTTATGCTAGAGGAACGAAGTGGCATTGTTCACAATCTTCAACATTTCCTAAGCCACAGCTGCTCAAACTTATAAAAATGTTGTATACTGTGACTGAATTGGTGGGGCTGCGACCACTGGCGCAGAGAGACGCAGCTGTAGGTGTTGCATGACAAGTTCATGTTCATCATCATCATCATTTATCCTGCACTAGGGGGGCGTGCGGAGGTTTGGGTTCGAGTTCTTCATTTTCTTCATTTTCAACAAATATACGTTCGTCTTGACGTTGCTGCATGCAAGTTGAAGAGAAATACAACATCAATGCTGCGTTCTTCTAATTTCCGATCCCCTACGATCACTCGAAACGGTCCCGGACCCCTCGATGTCCACCACCGTTGGTTCCTGCTGGACAGCTGCTGCACCGCTGCTCTCCGTAGCTATCAGAGTGCACAACTCCTCCTCCACCATCCCTCATTTGTCATGCGTACCAGACTGCACCATATCAAAACCCCTCATTTGTCATGCAAAACGAAACTGATATTCACGCCTCGCCTCTAAGAGGAAATGTTTGCATTACAAAAAGTGCTGGCACTAGGCCCAAACAGCACTACAATCCTGCGCAATAAATAAATTTGTCATGCCAAACCTGCACTCTTGCTGACGAAGGAAAGCTGTTCATGCCCCCTTCCAAATTATGACGTGGAGGGGGAGTTGTGCGCTCTCATAGTGGCTGCACCCGCTGCTTCTTTGACTTCCGCTGGCTTGATTTCATCCTGTCCGGTATGCGGTGCAAAAGTGTCTGACTCTGACTTTCTGCCCATGATGTCATGCAGCTATACAAAATAGTAGATACTAGTATTTTTACGAGGGGACAAATAAAAGCTTCATATTGCGACACGAATCTTTTTAACCACTACCATGGCACGTCGCACATTTAAAAAAAAATATCAAGCAACGCTTTTGCACAGCATACACCCGCCGCAACATGCGTTTGCGCGCGAAAACGAACGTCTGTTTTATCATGATGTGATGTTGATCAACATGCAGCACCTAGCTCTTAGAGCTACATTTTCATCTACGTGACGCAAACAAGACATTGTTTCAGTTTCAGAAAAGTAGTTCTTGTGTTTGTCATTTTTCATGCACAGGAACAGGTTGCTTGTGTGAAACGTCGTGTATTGAGCCAAAAAAAACCGAGAAATCAAATGCAAATCATCTCATCTACTTGTTCAGGCGTCGTGGTATCTATGTATAAATATACCGGTGTCAAAACGGTCAAAGCGCCGAGGAAAAGCAAAACTTTCCACCACCAGGAGCTGGTGCAGGTTGTGGATTTGTTCTCGTCCGAGCGACCCGCACAGGAGCACTCGGCTTCATCCGTACTTGTAGTGGTGGTCTCGGATTCACTTCTACGAGAGTTGTTCGCAATGTCGTCCACGAGCTTGACTTCATCATGTTTTTCACCACCGCCCAGCGCAGTAGAGACACTAGTACTGGCGTTCTTGGAACTTCTGCCCGTCTTGATGCCGCGCCGCCGTGATTTCTGCTGTTTCGTGGTAGACGCAGACGAGCTACTAGCTGTCAAACTGCCGCTGTTGATTGGTTGCGCCGACACTGTGGACGGATCGTTGGTAGCAGACGTCGCTTTAGTAGAGTTTTTCATCTTGCTCGGCGAGAGCACAAGCCCGAAAATATTCCCAGCTGTTGTGTATTTCTGCTTGTTGGCCGCATCCGCCTGCTCCGCGACATCCTTCTTCAAATCCTTTTCGTACTCCGCAAGGATCTTGTCGAATTCCGTTTTCGTTTTCTGCGGTGCGGTTGCTTTGCCGGGCATTTTCACCTCCTCCTCCTTCCGCCAAAAACACACAACCCGTCGGAACAGGTAGTCGGACAAAAATGCAGGTCGCGTTTGCGATTCCTGTTCTTGCCCAGCACCACCAACACCATCGCTGGTACATGTTTGCATTTCTTCTTTTCTCCAGAGGCACATCAGCCGACGAGTGAGGTCGTCGAGCAAGGCAGGTCGCTCTTGCGCTTCCTGTTGCTCAGGAACGACAACTCCGTCGGATGTAGTCGACATGTTCTTTTAAACGTGAAACTATGAAGTTGGTTGAAGTGTTGAAAATTGCACATCCATCACATTGAGTGAAAGAAGCAGACCCTCCTGGTCGTGGAGCCACGTGTCCCACTTCGTCCAAGCAGGAAGAAGCAAAGAATCACAATCATCATCACGTCTCACAGACCTAAAGACGCAACTTTAACCTCTCTCCTGTTCGCGCCACAACTGAACTTGAAGCACTCTTCTAACGTGCGTATACGTAGCTCGGCTTCAGTGGTCATGAGGATGATACATGCAAAACTACAGCCTTCACACAGATAGATTACAATGTGATGAGGAACGGAAGAAAAAGAATATGAATATCAATGCTGTACGCTGTAAATTTTTTCGTCCCATACCAGTCGTCGACACACTAGCCGATCCATCGATCTCCACCGCCGTTTGCTTCTGCTGGACTATTCCTGCGCCCCATGTTGGTATGGAAACGTCAGGACACAGATTGACGAGGTTGAAATACGTAAACTATGATGTGTATAATGCGACACAGAAAGCGACTCCATTGCAGGGGACGCAAGGCAGGCAGATGATTATCGTCCTGCTAAAGGTCAAAGCCAAGTAGAGCTGGGCAAATGACTAGCATGACAGAAGGAACGAGCTCTTCTGGTTCATCTCCCCTGCTGCACAGCATGACAGATTTGCTCGAGATTCTAGGAAAATTTGATGCTACGGGCCGGGTAAAAACTGTGGATCGAACTGGAGTCGATTTTATGCATTGCAAATCGTTTCGGTTTGAACTTTACCAATTGCAATTTCAGGCCTGACATTCCCATACTTGGCCCCTCGCCACCCGCTGGATCGATGTCCTCGCTCGATCCGGTATGCATTGCAAAAATGCTTGACTCTGTGGCGACTACAGATGCGAGGACACGAAACAAAGATTGATACGCACGATGCAGATCTTCTTTAGTATTGAAAAGCGCAATGAGAATGATCAATCATCTGCCTTGAATATCCAACATCATGGACTCTACGGGCAAAGCTACATTTTTGCAACAGCGTACCGCATCCGCCTCCCCATGTGCTGTCGCGCGAGAACAAACGTCAGCTATCAGATTTTGCAATAACTTTCCCTGCGACACACCGCTTCGCGCGTGGTATAAGAGCAAGTGCAGCATGAAAGAACAATACTAAAGATAAAACGGTGGACGCAGAGATCTTCATCTTTTTACTGCTTGCATTTATACAAATTGTTCAGGCGCAGTTTCATTGATTCCCCCGAGCATGACATGACAAACAAACACGACAAAAGGTCCGAATGACATGCAATCAAGGAGGTGAAGCAAGAAGTTATCGTCACTGGTGATACGGGTGTCAACAAACCGGTAAAAACCCCGAGGAAAAGCAAAATTTTCCGCCACCAGGAGGTCGTGCAGGCTGTGGATTTGGTCTCGTCCGAGCGACCCGCACAGGAGCACTCGGGTTCATCTGTACTTGTGGTGGTGGTCTCCGATTCACTTCTACGAGAGTCGTTCGCGATATTGTCCACGAGCTTGATTTCATCATGTTCTTCACCACCACCCGGCGCAGCGGAAGAGACAGTAGCGGCGTTCTTGGAACTGCCGGTCTTGGTGCCGCGCTGCCGTGATTTCTGCTGTTTCTTGATAGACGCAGATGAGCAGTTGCTTGTCGTCACACTGCCGCTCGTCGATTTGTTCATCTTGCTCGGCGAGAGCACAAACCCGAAAATATTTCCAGTTGTTGTGTATTTCTGCTTGTTGGCCGCATCTGCCTGCTCCGCGACATCCTTCTTCAAATCCTTTTCGTACTCCGCAAGGATCTTGTCGAATTCCGTTTGCGGTTTCTGCATCACATTTTTCCCTGGTACTTTCACGCTCTCTTCCTTTCTCCAAAAGCAAACCCGGCGGATGACGTCGTCGAACAAGAATGCAGGTCGCGTTTGCGATTCCTGTTCTTGTACAATACCACCCGCAACTCCATTGGTAGATGTTTCTTCTTTTCTCCAAAAGCACACCCGGCGAGTAAGGTCGTCGAGCAAGAATGCAGGTCGCTTTTGCGATTCCTGTTGCTCAGGACCGACAACTCCGTCGGATGTAGTCGACATGGTTTTTTTAAACGTGAAACTATGAAGTTGGTTGAAGTTGATGTGGAGACGATGGTTATTGCACATCCATCACATTCAATGAAAGAAGCAGACCCTCCTGGTTGTGCGGCCACGTGTCCCACTTCGTCCAAGCAGGAAGAAGCAAAGAATCACAATCATCATCACGTCTCACAGACCTAAAGACGCAACTTTAACCTCTCTCCTGTTCGCGCCACAACTGTTTGTGATGCATGAAATGCGAGACCAAAAAGAGTGTATTGGTATTGCAGAGAACGCAATGGAGGCCGACTATTGTGCTTGTACGGGTCAGAACTGGGCTACTGATTAGCACGAGAGAAAGGCACCCCTTTGCCTAGCTAGCATGACAGACACGTTTCGAGTGCCCACTAAATTTGTCTTGCGCCGGCTAGAAATGGTGCCTCAACTGGAGTCGTTTATTTGCATTACAAATCATTTTCACTTTGAGGATTTCCAACCTGAGGCTTTCATAAAAACTCCCACCGGCCCTCATCTTCACTATCGTTGAACACGTTGCTATCGTTCTCGTAGTCGCTGTCTTCATCGGTGTAATACCCACGCTCCTCGTCGTCCCCTTCCCCGTGTTTTCCGCCCCGCCCGAGCTTCACGGGGTGGAGATCCAGAACATGGTATCCTGCGTAAAAACGTCCCCACCCCATAGTCAAGATGGGGATCTCGCAACAC
This sequence comes from Amoebophrya sp. A120, assembly GCA_905178155.1. Lineage (NCBI taxonomy): Eukaryota > Dinophyceae > Syndiniales > Amoebophryaceae > Amoebophrya > Amoebophrya sp. A120. The sequence continues at coordinate 4,443,995 of CAJINV010000002.1, read as the reverse complement.
AAATCGAGAAGTTTTGGGAATCAAGCATGACAAGTTCCTCTCTGTAGTGTAGTGCAGTTTATAGCAAGTACAGCCGCAACACAAGTCAATCTACTCATCCTGTTTACAGCATCACAAAGTCCAAAACACGACTGGAAATGGCTCTCATGGGGTTGCGCCAGTTTCTTCGTTTCTTATTTTTATCTTTGCGCGCGGCAGGCTAATGAATCTAGTGCGCGCAAGACAGGGGGCGGCGTCCGCAGGCCCGTCGCGGGTCAGTGAATGCAAGGCGCACCGAGATACCTAGCTGCAGGCGACCCACCTGCCTGCCCAGTGCCACCGCGCAGACAAATGCCGGAAGGTCGCCGCACGGGGACTCTGTCCCCGTGCTCGGGCCTTGTTTGTCATGCAAAATCCCGAGTCCAGTCGCTGCCCTGTGGCACCGTTTGCATGACAAATTCCGAAAGCCCAAATCGTACTACACTCCAGGAGCGTAAATTCGTATTGCAATAAAACGGGCGCTCTTGCTGTTGCTTGCATTGCCGCTCATGCAATACAAATGAAGGGGAGGGGGAGTTGTGTACTGTCATAATGTTCTTTCGGGTGCCAGAGACTCTCCACCGCAACGTGGGTTTTTTTCGTTGCAGATTTGTCATGCGAAAACCGCTTGACGTAGCTGTGCAGCTGGAAGCCGTGAGGGTTTTTCGTGCCGCACCCGTAGCAACCGACGGCCTCTCCGAGGAGGCGTTGCAGGGAGACGGGGGAGGGGGCATTCGCGCGTGGCCGGCGGGACACATGCATCTCTTTCTCTGATCGCGGTTGCGCGTGGTAGTCCTAGTCAGGTATCCTTTTACGAGTGTCGGACTTGTCGGCTTCACAGCTATAATCAATTTGCTTCCGGTGTCGTGCAGCTTGAACATGTGTGATCTACAGTAGATCATCTACTTTTGCTTACGCAATTCGATAAAAAAAACTATACTTAATTCCATATACAACAACCACAACAAATTGCTGAAAGGTTCTTTATGTAATGGCTAAGGTTTTGTATAGCCACCCGGTGCATTTGGTGTAAAGCCTCAATCATACTGGGGAGACCAAAACTCTGCAGAGTAATCTCGACGGCGGACGATGTAGTCGACATGGTTTTCAAAACGTGAAGCTATAGGTTTTGGACGTCGAGACGGTGTTAATTATTGCACGTCCATCACATTCAGTGAAAAAAGCAGACCCTGGTCGTGGACCCACATCTCCCACTTGCACTTCCAAGAAAGCAAACAATCACAATCGTCATCACGTCTTACAGACCTAAAGACGCAACTTTAACCTCTCTCCTGTTCGCGCCACAACTGAAATCAAGGCGATACATGTGACATGGCGATACATGTGAGATCATGGAAAACAACAGCTTTTTTGGGCTTTCACTACCGTTAGTGAGTCTGTTTTTCCACCATAGCATCGGGACAAGGCGAGCTTGATGGATCCTCAGAGCTTGTAAGAGTTTAACTACGAAGTGCGAAGCCTTTAACACGTACCGCGGTCCCTTCCCGGCGATCAAGTTTAAAATGGAACTCAGGTAAAACATTAAACCCAGTGATCGTGTAATAGCATCGCAAGATTATCAACAACGGCGTTACCAAGAGAGACAAAACACGACGTCACTCGTCTCTCATCAGTACACCCTCGTGTTGCGGACTAGCAAAGCTCTCAGCTGAGAAAAAGAAAGGTAAAAGAAAAAAGAAAGCCAAACTCAGATAGTTTGACTTTTACCTTGCTGCAAAGAGACAGAGAGACTGCACTACTAGAAAGATACAGGTTTTTTTTTTTGTGTTTTTTATTTTGTTTGAACGAACCGACCGGGAGATATCGTATTTCTTTTTCTTTTTTGCACGAAGCTACTAACGAACTATACTGTTAAAAGAGGAAAGCCTCATAGTTATGCAGAGAAAGATGAAATTCAAACTACCAAAACTCTATCTCCCCCAGGACCTACTAACTACAAAAAACATGCTTATCTCTTAAAAAAACAACATCTACTTCACAGCACTCAGAGCGATCGCCACACCTTCACCACTTTTCTTCTTTTTTTTCGGCTTCCGCATCGCCCTGGTTTTCGCAATGAAGGGCGCCGGGTCAACGACGACCTGAGCCCGCAACGCAATTGCCGCTTCGATTGCTAAAGTCGCGCTGTTCCCATAGGCGGCTGGATCAACGTGGCGGGAAACGTGGTGTGTGGTCCCGTCAGGGAGCTTGGCGCTCGTAACCCGCACAAGCAAAACTCCACCAAAGGCACGAGACTCCGCTCCTGGAATGGATGTGCACCACGTAATACCCTTGGGAAGCGGCGCGGGAGGGTCATCACCGTCAGCTTCGGCACCAGCAACAACATCAGCATGCCCAACATCGACGACGAGCTGCTCCGGACGCAGATCGGGGTCAAGCGCTTGGGAGGGCGTGGGCTTCTTGGATCGTTGCGGGGGGGCGTCAGCGTCGAGAGCACGGACAGGTCTCGCGCTGGTAGTGGTCTCCTTGGGCTTCGCAGGAGGGGGCGGGATCAGTGACGCAAAAACCGCTTCCGCATCTTTCTGTTTCCTGTAGCGCATGTGCCGAAACGCGGTCTTCAGGTTAGCAAAGAGCCGCTGTTGGTCAGAGGGAAAACGCAACTTGAGCTCAGCAGGATCGTCATCGGCTGCTGCGCCGCGGCTAGCTACCGGGCTGGGCTCACCCCGAGCACCAACCTCAAGCACGAAGTCCTCATCTGACTCGCACCCTACATCAACATCATCACCATCAATCGAGTCTGGAATTGAAACGGAAGAAGACCCGGACGCCGCTCTTGCCCTCGCTCCCCTGGCCTGACGACGCGAGACAAACTGGCGACACTCCTGGCAGACGCAGCGCACGGACGCGATCGCCCTACTCCCATGGTCGTATCGCCGTGTGGTGAAGAAGGGGCACTCTTCGACCTCGCGGCAGATATCCGCGTGCTGCCGCTCGAGATGCAACGTCAACAGCTGGTGGTCATCTGGAGGATCCTCAGAAGCAAAACGCAGGCCGCTCGACACAGTATCACCACTCTCTTCATCATCATCATCAGGAAACAACACTTCACGAAACCGGTCAACATCAATCGACTGCACTAGCTTGGTCAAAGACCTAAAGACGCAACTTTAACCTCTCTCCTGTTCGCGCCACAACTGAAATCGCGCGCGTGGATCATGTGCCTGGAAGAACACAACCTCTCAGCAGTACGGTTTTTTTGATGGAGCATGATCAGCCTGGCCTGACATACATAAAATCAAAACGCACCGTGTGCGTACTTTTGTGTTTGTCGTGAAGGTGAATATCGTAATCATACAAGCTGTTGTACTTCCAAGTTTTTTTTTCTGTTTCCCCACACACTCTTATCTTCTTTCACTCACAACTGTCGAGCCACAACACAGTCCATCCATGATCTCCTTTTACCATTCGACTTGTTTACCATTTACCATTCTACTCGAGAATCTTCTGTACCATTGATTTACCATTAAGACTAGGACTTGCTTTGCCAAAAAGATGTACCAAAAAAATAACTGCCATTTGATGTACCATTAAGACTATAGAAACGAGAATGGACGTCCTGCTAGTTGCAGCTCGGGTTTTGGGGAGAGAGAAAAAAAAGCGTGAAACACTCATCTTCAGTAAATCTAAAATTGTAAAATTCCTTGAGATGAAAGTGAAACTTCAATTCCTAGTACGAAAAGGCACTAGCAATAGCATACGTAAATTAATATCCCGACAACAAACACTCCTCTACGTTTGCACCTTCAACACCTCCAACGCCTGCCCTAAAGATATGGCGTTCTCAAATGTTACATTCTTAACTGTTACATGATGTGTCATGCAAAATTGCAATCAGAATCGGCACGATGAAGCTACTTCGCATGACAAATTCCCGACGAGCCCAACAGGCTGAGAATCTTTGCCAAATCTGTCATGCGAGAAGCGCAAGGTCGGTCCCCTATTTGTTCACTGTTGCAGTTCTTGCATCACAAATCCATGTAACAGCTGAGGATGTAACAGCTGAGAACGCCATAAAAGACTCCATCTCCGCCTTTCTCGCGTCCGACCTTTCCTTGAACAGCTCATCCGGTGTCTTGCCTATGCAATACAAGTTTCCCGTACATGTACAAGATGCATCACAAATTTCGCCAATTTGGAGCATAAAACTTGTCATGCTAAACTAGGATCGAAGCCAAGTTTTGTCATGCAGGGACCGCATTTGTACGTGTACAGGAAATTTACTGTGGATATTCCCCGCGCCCATGACACACCCCTTATCCTGTTCGATCACGCGCTTGGCCTCGACGATCGACGACATGGTGGACTTTTCCGTTTCCAAATCTCCCATAGCCTGGGTCAAGTCCGCCTTTGCTTTCGCTTTGGTCTTCTCCAAGTGGGTATGCATTGCAAATATGTCTGGGTCATCTGCCAGATGATGAGCCGAAGGCTTGTCAAGCAGGTTTTCCATGGCCTTGACACATCATGAGGGGTGGGAAGATGCAGGACCTAGCATGCTAGATTCCGTAAGATCTCCATCATGCCTTTCCCGCATGAGAAACTTGACAAGTTGCAGCGTTCTTTCAGAGGAACCAGATGACATATTTGCATTGCATAGTGAGACATTTGCGCGTCCCGGGCGGCTTTGGCCTCGGCTTCATTTTGGACCAACTCGTCGTACTCCTTCTGTGCGGCGGACTCCGCAGCTTCGGTTTCTTGGAGGAGCTTCAGAAGGTATCCTGCATAAAAACGTCCCCATATCAGAGCCAAGATGGGAAATCTGCTAGACAAATCCACCAGCTTTAGTTTGTTTCGCATGACAAGTTTGTCCTCATATATGTAATTGCGTTTAAAGCTAGTTCAGGAGCATCGCAAATCTAGCACATCGTGCTGTTTCTAGCATCACAAATTATTCCAAACCACGACTAGAAAATGTCTCTCATCGGTCTCCCTCGCACGAGAGACTACTTCTTGTCATGCAGATTTGTCGATGACAAGAACTCTGGGCCGGGTGGGGACGTTTTTAAACAGAATAAAAAGTCCGAGAGAATCACTTCCATGATACCGACGACGCCACCGCCCATGGACTGTTGGCCCGTGTAGGGGGAATCGAAGGTGTCGGGCATGTCGGACATGTCCACTTCTGGCTGCTTATGCAGTGCAAAAGTATCGCACTCGTACTAATTGCAGTTATGCAATACAAAAATAAAGGTGAATCAGCATTACAAAGTGAAGTTTGTAATGCTGAGCTAATTTGTATTGCGATTCATACTAGTACGATACTTTTGCACAGGATACTGCTTCACTTGAACCAGGGAGGTCTTCGTCGCAGCGTCACCATAGAAATCGTTCAGGATCTGATAGTTTTTTATCATTGCAATTTAAATTCAGGGACTAGTACTAAATTTCACTTTCTCTTGCAGGACACCAAACAACATTATTTTTCTTTGTGAAGCAGCGATCACGATTTGGCAATCGAGATTGATAAAGGTTCAAAAGTCCACCTACACCTGTTCCTAATGCGCAAATAGCGAAGGAAACCTGTTCTGTCATGCTGAAAACAGATGAAAATTCCGTCAATTATACCTGAATGGCCTTGTCCACGGCCTCGCTCCCGACCTTGGCGTCCGCAACCGTCGCTGCGTTTTCCTTTTTTTCCTCCGCCCGCGTCTTGCCCGCCTTATCGCAAGAAAAAAGCGTTACAGTTACACACATAGTCTATGCAAGACCGGCAACACAGACAACCTTTCTCATGCAGGAAATGCTTGGGAGCCTCGTTTTGTTCCTGCTTTCGCTTATGATCTTCGCATTACACGTTTTCTCTGCCACCAAGAGAAAATCTGTGATGCAGAAACTCCAACACCTGGGTAACTGTAACACTTTTTTCTCGTGATACGCCTTTGCGAGGGTGGATTGCGCCTTCGCAGCCTCGTCGGCGAGCTCCGCTAACTTCGCAGTGGAAGACTCAACGGTGGAGGTTTGCTTCTCGATCTCGATCTTCAGTGCGTCGAGCCGCTCCTGGGAATCTTCCATGTCTTGCTTGTTGTCGCTCATCCAGTCTTATGGATTCAAAAAAGACCTGCATTGTGGTACTAGTCCTAGTGGGAATTGCAATACAAATTTCAACATTTTTAGGAAGAAAAACGAAAACTTTAACTTGTCACGCACATTCAAGTTAGCTGAAAGGAGATCTGTCATGCGACAACAGTTCCACCAGTACCACTTCTACCCTACTTTTTCACTGCATAACTGGACGCACTGGGCGTTCTTCCCGGCTTCCTCCGCGGATTCTTTCTTTAGCTTCATGATCATGTCTTCGATCATCTTTTTGATCTTATCAAACGGCCCGCCGACGGACGAAAGGGACTCGATCTTCAAAGCGAGGAGCTGCAGCCGCTTGCTGTGTTGCTTCTGGCCCGCGGTGCGGAGCAGAGACGCGACGTCGACGTCGGAAGAGTGCTGTTTGGAGAACACTTTGTTGGCGGACAGCTGCAGGAACGAGGTGGTCGCCTGCTGCACCAAACCCGCAGCGGTCTTCAACCCGGCAACGCCTTCGATTGTCTCTATGGAAGGGAAAAAAGTTCGCCGCAGTTACTGCTTTGGTGCAGATTTTGAATGATAATTTTTTCTACCAACACAGCTTTTTCATCTTTTGGCGAACAAACACACGGCAACTCGCGTACGAAACTCGAACAATGTGGTGAAGGTGAATTTTTATTGCACATGATAGACACGTTTGTGTTTGTATTGCAAAAATGCGCAACATGAGTGATTATTGTCCTTGTGACGAACTTTTGTGTATCATAGTCTCCGCCGCCTTGCCAATCGCTTCGATCTCCGCCGTTCTGGTCTGGTATCCTGTGCAAAAGTATCGCATTCGTATAAATGCAAGTCTTGCATAGTTACAAGTTTTTCCTCAAAGTAAATACGCATTACAAATCTTAATTCTCACGCTGAGGGAATTTGTCATGCACTTATACGAGTACGATACTTTTGCACTTCATATTTGGGTCCTGACGTCCATGTCGGCGTGCTTCTTCGCACACGTCGCGGACATCTGCTTTTCGTTTTTCACATTCTTCGCGAGCGTCTCTTCCGCGTCTATCCTGAGTAAAAACATCCCCACCCCCTAGTTGTCTTGCAGATTTGCATCCACAGAATCATTTGTAATGCGCATCCGCATCATGCGTGGCGATTGTAGTCGTGTTCTGGGATTTGTGGTGCTGTAAACAGCATAAGGGGCCATCTTTGTGATGCGGCTGTCCTCGCTAACCAGCACTACGCTGCAGACAGGAACCTGTCATGCATATACTCCCATGACTTTGAGTTTTTTTGTGTTGCAGATTTATCAACTTGACTATGGTGTAGGGGTGTTTCTACTCAGGATAGCGTCCGCTTTGTCCTCGCTCGCCTTTCCCGCGGCGGCGTCGTGCTTTGCCTTGGCGCCCTCAGAGCGGGTCTTGTCTTCTTCAACCAAGCGGATCTGGCCGTTTTATCAAATGCAAACATGTCTGGGTGTGGAAGAGTTCGAGTTTGTCATGCTAAATCTGATCGACGCAGAAATCTGTATTGCGTGACCAGGAAAAGAAGAAGTCCTCTCTTTTGATTGCCATTCTCATGCGGAGTTCTCGTATGGATTCAACAGTTAGGGAAACCTTCTCAAAACTTTAACTTGTGATGCTACGGCCCGCATTCCAGACTTTCTGGCTCATGCGAAAGCTGCATGACAAACCTTTTGCTCCTCCAGATGACCCAGACGTATTTGCATTTGATACGTTTAAATTCGTCACGATCTTGTCGGAAGCGGCGGCTTTGATGCTGTCTTCCTTCTCTTCTTTAAATTTCTCCGCGACGAACTGGTCCATCAAGTCCTCGAGCATCTTGATAACACCGCCGGACTGGTTCTCGTACGCAGGGACACCTGGATAATTTTGATTTAGAAGTACATCATGTAGGAAAATGTCGCTGTTCAAATCCCTTTGCGCCATTGAACAAGTTAAAAACTTACCATACAAAGCAAAGCTAATGACAATTATCCCTCGATGTGATGCTGCAAAATTCAAAATAATTAAAAACTTTTGACTTCATCTTCGCGAAAAACAAAAGTACCTGTGACCAACAGCGACACGATCTCCTTCTGCCTACTGGACATGGCGGTAGATTGCTCCATTTGCATCAAAGCCTCCTTTTTCGTTTGCGTAAACGCGACGGACTTTGGTTCGGCCTTCAAAACTTCAATCGCCTTGCCCACCGCGATGATGTTTTCCTGGATTTCCGCCTTTATCTTCGCGCTGGCAGAGGCTTCTTCCGCTCGACGGGCGACTTCCGCGTTTTTCTTTTCGGTCAGAGCGGCGGAGGAAGCTGGTATTTTTTAAATGTGTTATATTGTATCTGAAGGGCCAAAAGCAAAAATTTTGCATTGCGTCCACATCTACACATCGTCATTATGTATGAGTCTAAAACTCAAATTCTAACTTCATCGAAATCGCCACTACATGCAAATTTAAAGAAGCATGTAACTTTGAAAGAGTATAATTCTTTTACCAGCGAGTTCCTCGATTTCGCTTGCGAGCTCCGTGCTCTTTCCTTCGTTCATCGCGATTGCCCCGGTGTATTTGTTATTCTGTGCAAAAGTATCGCGGCACTCGTTCTCGTATTAGTTGCAATCGCGCATGACATATCTCCCACCTTAGGTGAAACAGCATCACAAACTGCATTTTTTCCTCTTTAGAAATCTTGCCACGAGACCTCCTACTAGACTTAGTGCAATATTCCTTTTGCAATGCATAATCGTCGATCATGGTACCGCCCTTCTTTATCGCCGAGTCCAATTCTATCTTCGTGTCGTCGCACCACTGGGAAAATTTGGCGAAGGTTACTTTCTCATCCTGCAGTTCCTTGATCGCCTTCTCCTTCATGCCAGCAAGCATTTCTAGCACCTTGGCGATGCCGTTGGTTTCCGGGGATTTGGCCGCATCGGTGAGAGCAGTAAAGGCCGCTACGAGCGACACGGCGCCCGGACGCGCCCTCCGCATGGTCGTATTATTGGACTTTAGAAGGCGTAGCTATTGATATTCCGAATAGTGATGTAATCTAAATTTTCCGTGCTGGTGGAGCGGGAAAAGAACGACGTAAAAAACCGCAGAAGAACTTACGCTGCTCAGAAAGAGTAGGACCACGTGGCCCACGTGCAGTGTAGCCCACAAGATGAAGATCTCTGTCTCATTTTCACCGACAAGAGTCAGATCTTGACAAGAAAGTAACTGTGGTAGGAGACGCGCGACGAGCAAAAACAGAGCGAAGCCTCAAATTACATCTTCGGGAACGGACATAAATACCGAGAACACGACCACTCAGCTTTTTAAATCACCGCAGATATATCTCAATCGTTGCCTTTCCTCAACCGCTTCTGAGCTGCCGCTCAAGATTTTCATTTCCCCTAAACATGCAGCAAACTGTCAAAGCAAAATTTAGATGCGCGAGATGAAGATGAGAACCGGGTGCGAAAGTTGCAGTATATCAAAGTAATCATAAAAAAGCATAGAAAATGCAGTATATCAAAGTAATCAAAGTTTCAGTGTCGACCAAATGTGTTCTGAAAATAGTTTCAGTTCGTCAAACCATTGCAGTATATCAAAGTAATCAAAGTTCCTTTCTCATCTTCGTAGCGCATCATAATTTTTCGCAGATCCATTTTTTTTTGCATTTCGATTTCTAAAACTTCAAACCTTGTTAACCCGAAACCAAAAATCTTACATAGCGACTGACCCGAAACAGCTTATAGTTTTCTGAAGAATCACATCAAACTGATGTAGTCTCTGGCTCTGCCACTCAACCGCTTACACAGAAACCCCGAATAAGCTGACAGCGTCCGTCGGCATGACCTGCCCCGCCTCGTTTTTAAATTCGTAGGTGCAGGAGTCGCCGTTTGCGAAAGCGTATGCAGGGCAAAAGTACTATCGCACTCGTATAAATGCATTACAAATTTCCTCAGCATGACAAATGAAGTTTGTAGTGCGGATTCACCTTAGGAAAGAGATTTGTAATGCATGATTCCAAGAATTACTACGACTACGATGCTTTTGCACAGGATAAAGCACCGATTTCGTTGTGGCAGACGGAGAAGGAGTTTTCGACGATGGTGTCCTGGATTTTTTCATGGTGTGACTTCGCTTTTTGATTTTGTAATGCACGATCACGCATGAAAATGTCGTTTTGTCATGCATACCCGACTGCACCAGCATTATATGCACATCAAAAACACGTAGTAAAGTAGCTGCTTTAGCTTTACCCCCATCCACTTCTTCCAGCCCAGCTCGCGGTTTCCCTCCTTCTTATACTCGCTGACGTCCGCTTCCAGCTTCTTAAAGTACGGGTTCTTCAACGGCTTGATTCCGCCCTCTCCCTTCGTCCCGGAGCAAAACGTGACCTTGTAGCGGACATAGGTGTCTAAATCACATCCCGGTAACCCGAACCCCTGCTTCGCGGCCTCCTGTTCCTTCAAAGTGAAAGCGGCGGACGTTTGGGCTTTCTCCTTCATCAAAAGCGCAGAAGATGTCGTAGCGGAGGACGCTACGAGGGAGAGAAAGACGGACCGCATCTTTCCTATTTTATCAACCCTGTACCTAACGGACTATCTCCAAGCCGACTTGTTGTCTTTTTCTGTGAGCGAAAGTCCTCGCCGGTGGGGTCCTAAATTATATACGAGTACTTTCTTTTTCACGTGGAGTTGATCCAGACAACGAAGAACCTACAAAACCTTCTGTACACGAGGAGCTTCATGAACCTTTGCTCAACAAAGCACACGAAAATTTAAAAGATCGGATTGACGCATCTGGTGTCCGAAAAGGATCGCAAGGAACTACAAGTGATACGACCACTACTTGCATTTCTGAACCTTGAAAAGGAACGCCGAAAATCTAAAACAAACGGGGCAACATGGGCTGAAAAGGGCCACCTAGTGCCCTATTATTCTTCCTCTCGGACTCGTCGCGTTGTCACTGCGATGCGTATAGTGCATCTAAATACAAAAAACTACAGTCGTCGTGTGCGCTATCGTGATCAAAAAGTAACTTTAAAACTCTCTGATGTCTAGATTTTTTCTGAGTTTGTTTGCGTGAGCGTAATTTATTATCTTCTCTGTGGATAGAACTCCTTTTGGATTTCATTTTCTAAGTAGTTGCGTTTTGCGTCATGAATAAACATTCCTCCGCTGTGGACACGGCTCTTCCTCCGCGAAGCTCCATGCTGTTTTTAAGTATGTTGTTCCCGTGAGCTAAAGCTTGTTTTTGAAAAACTCGCCCCTGCGCTTCCGCAGCAAAATCTTCCGCGTGTTTAGAATATAGTAACAGGGAAACTCGACGTGACCGGGGGGGTCACGTCCGTCCGTCCGGCCGGACGGCACGTGACCGGGGGTAGTCCGGCCTCGGGGCGAGTTCGGCGCTGAATGCCGCAGCAACTTTGGCCCTCGGTAGCTAGAAGCCCCCGGCCGCGTCACCGACGGCGGATTTTTTAGTTGGGCGCCCGAGCTAGCTAACAGCCCCCGGCCGCGTGACCGGGGGCGGAGCGTGACGAAGAGAGGCAGTTCTTCAGTGAAGGACCGAGCTCATGACCTTTTTTTTTTTTTAGTTGCCCGGGCGCGCGGTCCACCGCGGCCACCACCTCCTAGCGCCACGACCGACCCCCGGTCACGTGCCGTCCGTCCGGCCGGCCGGACGGGCGTGACCCCCCCGGTCACGTCTAGATTCCTTGTTACCTTATTCTTAATAGACCACCGAAAACCCGAGGACTCAGTAGTCGCCCCCGGAAGGTCTGATCTGCGACTGCTGTTGCCGCCCTCTCGGACCACCGGCGATTTCCGGTTTGAACAGGTTCTGGAAGTTGAAGTGCAGGTACCTGTAGGTTGCATGTGATGCTGAAGATGAATCGTCAGCGATTAAGTAGCACTTGCGCTTGGAACAACAGCGCGGCATGTTCTTGACGGTGAAATTTCAAAGTTGCAAACGAAATCCACTACTTCATCCAACATCTTTACTTCCGAATAGCCATGGCTTTCGCGTCCCTCTGCGTCATCCCCAGGGGCAAATTCGAAATTTCCAGGTAGTGTTTCAATAAAACCGCGGCAAAAAAATCGCCGACAAAGACCGAGCTGTCGCACGCCATTTCGACGGACTCGAGGATGGAAGTGGCGTCGGGGATGAACAGCGGGACAGAATCGCTCCACAGCTTCGGGAAATCAGGGATAAAATCTAAATCAAGCGGCCATGAGTTGCGACACCAGAGCGCTGTCACTCAGAAAAACTTTAGGATACAGAAAACAGACGCTCCAAGAACATGGAAATTTCCCCTTCCAAGTCATGTTCTTTCTTGCATGGTAGATGCCTTTGCAAAATCGGTGGACCATGGCCGACCTGAGTTTTAGATTTTTCAACTGCCGTAAAGCACATCCGATATTGATTCGTTTGTTTCGAAGATGACCTCGCGGATGCGGGAAGGCGACGATCCATACTGCATGAAATCTGTTGATATTTTTGAAAAAACCCATCTTGTGTTGCATCTTCTTTAGTACTGCCACTTCTACTGCGCTGCTGGTAATATTAACAGGTAGACGAGGCACTCACTCACTGCATGCGTAGTTGTAGAGATGAGAACGACCAAAACTAACCTTCTTACAGAAAAAAAACACTTTTATCAAAAACGGTAGATGATAGTACTGTGTCGCAGGGTCGAGAAGTGATCCGTGGCCGTGTAGAGACTATTCCTGGGCGCGGCTCTACTGCCTCCTGCGCGATCAGCCCCCGCGGCCTGTGACGAGCTCACCCGCACTTCCAACTTTCCCCGGGATTTCTTTGGCGCTGCTGGTAGTGCTGTACTTGTCAACATCTCGCTGCTAAAATCCTCGCCTTGCTCCGCACTAGATTCTATCACCTTATCCAAATCCACCGTGTTTTTGCTCTCGCCCTCCGGATAAGTTATGTTCTGCAGAGTTGCGTTCGTTCTACTGCCGCCGCTACTGCCGGCTGTTGTTTTGAAATTCGATTTCCGGCTTTCTGCTAATCTCGCCTGGTATTCCTGCAGCATGGTCCCGCCGTATGCACTGCAAAAGTATCGCACTCGTATAAACGCATTACAAATTTCCTCAGCATGGGAAATGAAATTTGTAATGCAGATTTGACATAACAAAAAGATTTGTAATGCATGATTCCAATACGAGTACGATACTTTTGCACAGGATACGCCAGTACTGTTTGCGATGTTGGACTTTGGACTGCTGCTTATCTATGAACTGCAAATGTGTCTGGGTCTGGAAACTTGTGATGCAAGACAAGGAATATTCAGCACTACACTGTAATGCGCTACAAAGCATGACAAGTTTTTCCGTAATTCTAAGTTGCGTACTCCGCATGAGAAGCTGTGTTTTTGCATTACAGCCAAGAGGAGCGCTTCCCGGCCACGCAACACAGAGTTGTTCAGAGTCATGCTCATGCCAGACCAGCATTACAAATCTCGCAATCTACTTCCAGACCCGGGCATTTTTGCGTTTGATATTATCACCGCTTCGACAATTTTGACCGATCTTATGACAGTGCACAGGTCCACCTCCCCCTTATTTGTAATGCAAAACCCCGAATCCAGTCGCTGCCTCATGGCACTGCTTGCATGACAAATTTCGAAGCCGAAACAGTACTGCACTAGGAACACAAATTTATCATGCATAAGCACTACGCGTGCTGGTGTTTGTATTGCTGTGGATGCAGCTACACAAATCAGGGGAGGGAGTTGTGCACTCTCATAGATCTTGATTCCCGCGACTCCGTCCGGTCATTCGGACTTGTCTTCGGGGATAGAATATGCATTGCAAAAGCATCTCACTGGTAACATTAATCGCAGTCATGCATTGCAAATTCATTTGCTATGCTGAATCCGCATTACAAATTTCATTTCTCATTCTAAGGACATTTGTCATGCGATTCATACTAGTACGATACCTTTGCAGTGCATAGAAAAAGCTCCGAACCGTCGGGTCCGAACTTTCGTCGCCCGTCATGGTTCCGGAGGTTCCGGGGTGTGGCAGCGTGACCTGCTTCGGGACATCATCGAGCTTCACATCGGTTATGACCCGCTCAAGAAGCGTCACAATCTCAAGCGTTACAAAAGAATCTGGATTTTGTATTGCATGATGAGCATGCTCATGACAGACCCACACTGCAATACAAATTTCGCCAGATTCTACTGCGGTTTGGGACTCCAGAACTTGTCATGCGCAATGCTGTGGGAGGAGGCTAGGTCATGCACCGTTTGCATCACAGATTTCCATACTCTATTGTAACGTTTGAGATTGTACCGTTTGAGCAGGTCGTATCGGTTTCTCGGGTTTTCTGCTCCATGAGGTCCATTTCTTGGAACAACGCCATTTGGGATTTATGGAGAAGGAGATTTGAAGGAACTACTTACCCCGGAGGATGAATTTTTTGGGTGCATAATTCCATTTATTTTGGTTTATTTGCTCCGCTTGCTATTGCTTGCAAAGTCTCGCCGGAACTAAGAAGTACCCCCACCGGCAGTGGCACATCAACATTAAGAATCATGCATGAACATATGAACAAAAATTCCCTCCGTCGAGCCCAAAAATCTGTCATGTTGGATAGGCTTGAATGAAGGCCTCTTCATCGTCTTGCTCGGTGCTGTAGTTCATGTTGCCCAGCATTTCGTCCATTTCCCTTATCTCACTGGCCGTCCGCCCTCCACTTCCGCTCTGTACCAGGGCCGACGCGCGCGTGACGAAAAAATCATTGACGAGCTGTAATTTTGTTCTGTTCACTTCCTCTTGACGGAAATAGGGCACAAAACTACGTTGTCTGCGGGTTTTTAGTAGTTGCACAACTCGTCCGTGCTAGCAGTACACAATAGCACAGCTCCAAAAAGAAAATGAAAGGAGAGAAAAAGATGAAGATCGAGCAGGACATAGTAGAAGTTCCACCCACTACAGCTTCAGTGCACCTTCATAAATATATATAAAGCAGGGGTTTGGTGGGGCCGCAGGGGTTATTTTTGTCTAGCGTCGGAAGAGCAGAACCGCGGGAGCCAAAGCCCTCCCGTCGGAGGCTGCGCGGTTTGGCCACTTTGGTACCCTACCCCGATTCGCCTAATTTCATACCCTCACCCGAATCGGCTCCTTTTGTACCCTACCCCGATTTGGCCAATTTTGTACCATCCCCGAATTTTGTACCCTGTCCCGATTTCCCTAATTTTGTACCCTAGCCCGATTTGGCAAATTCTGCACCCTGCTCGAATTTTGTATCCTCTCACGGCTGCCCAATTCTGTACCCTAGCGCACCCCGGGCAGTTTTGTAGGTACGTACCCTGCCCCGAAAGGCCTCACCTTGCGCCCTCGGACAGGGCTTATATTTGTCTAGCGAAGAGCAGCACCACGGGGGCCAAAGCTCCTCTTTCAAGGGCGGCGCGGAGTAGCCAACTTTGTGCCCTACACCGATTCGCCTAATTTTATACCCTCACCCGACACGCCTAATTTTGTACCCTCGCCCGATTTGGCTAATTCTGTACCCTCTCCAAACTGTGTAGCCTATCTCGATTTGCCTAATTTTGTACCCTAGCCCGATTTGGCGAATTCTGCGCCCTGCTCGAGTTTTATGCCCTAGCCCGGTTGCCCAATTCTGTACCCTAGCGCGCCCCGGGTGATTTTGTAAGTACCTTGTCCCGAAAGGCCTCAGC
>CAJINV010000002.1:4393023-4425342 GCA_905178155.1 Amoebophrya sp. A120 | reverse complement strand
CGTGGTCCATCCGCCCCAGTGTTTTGCGCGCGTGGTCCATCCGCCCCAGTGTTTTGCGAGTGAGGTCCATCCGCCCCAGTGTTTTGCGAGTGAGGTCCGTCCGCCCCAGCGTTTTGCGAGTGAGGTCCGTCCGCCCCAGTAAAGGGAGCACCGCGCTCAAGCTTTAGACTCTGCGATGAGCGACCCCGCGCTCTACCCCGCGCGCCGTCGCCCCTCCTTCCCGTCCTCGCCTAGTTCTTCTCTTCCCCCCCCGCCCCTGCGACCGCACTATTTTCCCTAGAGATTCCTTCCCCCGAGCTAGTACCTCCGTCCCCCCGAGAAACACATCCGTTGCCCGCTGCGGCACTTTGTTCTTCATCAGCTGAATGTAGTGCGAAGAAAAAGCGGCGGACAGGTCCAGGATCGACGGAGGTTGTTTACTATTCCCGGCGCCCTGCTTATGTGGCGGCTTTTTCTTCTCATTCGCGGAGGAGGAGCTCGACCCACCTTTCTGTTCGTCAAAAACGGACACGGATTTCCGCCTTACGTGGTACCCCTTGTTTGCCCCGGTCGCGACGATGACCGCGGAACCGTTACTATATGCAATGCAAAACCATCGTACTACGTATAAATTGCATTTACAAATAATTCCCCCCGCATTACAAATTCAATTGACTTTGTAATGCTGATTTACGTTTAGAAAGAGAGTTGTAAATGTTGCATATAATGCAATTGCTACGAGTACGATACATTTGCACTGCATAAACTACCGCTGTTCGCGATTTCTATTTCGTGCAACTTCGATTCCCCGATTTTTTTCGCGGCTTTCGACTTCCCGGACTTTCCCTTCAGCAAGTCCTGCACGGTCAACGGGAGTTTGTCCGCGAGTTTCCGGCTGGTTAGCAAGCACCACTCGCAAATGTATCGGAACTGGGCGGCGGAGGGGGTGAAGCCCCAGATTGGTATCCAGGAATAGAAAACCCATCCTCATCCATTTTATGCATGACAAACGTAGAACTTGATACGTGCCTTGCGTGACAAATTGGATGAAGATGGGTGTTTTGTTTTCCTGGATAATCGGTATTCGCATCACATCTATTATCGCGTCCACTTCGTCATCCAGCTGTTGTCGCGTTTGCGCTATGAAAATTGCAAACATGTCTGGATCTGGAAACTTGTGATGCTAAAGTGTGGATGATGAAAACACTTCAGAACGAAGCCAAGCATGAGAGCGGTCATCCAGAACGCTTTCTCCCGGTGCGCAGCCCGCATCAGAAGTTGTAGAAGCTGCGTATAGAGAGGCTCCTCCTGCAAGAACTTCTCTTGGTCACACAATACAGATTTCGCAGGAATGATGTGAGACCAGCATTACAAGTTCGAACTTTATTCCAGACCGAGACCCATTTGCAACGCATATGCGCTGTGCTGGCCGACGCTTCGACGGTTGTACCGATACGGAGGGAGGAAGACCGCTGGCGCTGGTCTCCTATGGGGGTGTCAGAATCGAAAGCAACACAGTCGAAAAATTTGCGATGCACAAAATAGATGCCAGCTAGACCCACAGTTTGTCGTCGGCGCATGACAAATTTTCCCCCTCCTGGAAACGACTCTGTCATGCTGCTTAGGGCAAAGCAGCTGCCCTTTGTCATCCTAGTCAGCAACCCAACTCTTGACCCTTATCTATCAGGGCTATAATCTGCCTCCCTTGCAGTTGCATCCTCTGCAATAGAGGCAATCTCTGCGTCGCATTCTATGCATGACAGATTATTTCGACTTTGTCAAAAATTTCGATCCTGACACTTCCATATCTCCTGTGAAAGAAGTACTGGACACTGCAGCAGCTCCACCTGGCGCGTCCAATCGCGGAAACGGCGTGCTCGTCGGCAGATCCGAATTCTCCGGCTCTACCTGCCCGACTAACGAGGGCCCGGGGATCGGAGGAGATGCGGTCGTTGTCCTGGTGTTGCGGGTTCTGTTGTAGTCAGAAGATCTACTGCTGTTGTTGAGTGGAACACTTCTGCTGGTGCCGAAATTTCTGTCTAGCTGCATTTCGTCGTCACAAGAACTCCTAGCGAGCAACCCGGGCAGGCATTGTTGTCTCAAAAACTGCTTGTAGGTGTTGATGTCCACCGCGTTTTCCAACACGCGTTTTCCATCGTATTCCTCTTCGGAAAACGCTTCGTAGTTAGAGGCTTTTGGCATCACATCCTGCGTCGGCGGGTGCTCCACTATCCGAAACGGTCCAATATGAAGCCTCAGAATGGAAATTCTCAAAGTGGAAATAATTTGTGGTGCAAAGAAACGACGGCAGTTGAAGAGCCATTTCCATTTGTAGTCGGCGCATGACAAATTTCCCAGGCACTTAAAGCATGTCTGTCATGCAGGTTAAGGCAAAGGGGTGCCGTTCTCTCGTGCCAAGCAGCACCCCAACTCTCCACCCTTAGCAGGACAATAGTCGGCCCCCATTGCGTCCTCTGCAATGCAGGGTTTTTTGCGTCGCACTTCATGCATCACAAGGTATTTCCACCTTGAGGATTTCCAAGCTGAGGCTTTCATACCCAAACGCCATCACGGACAACGCTGATTTCTGCCCGGTTTTCAGCATGAGAATTTCCTCATACAATATCGGGAACGGGCACCGAAGCCAATATTCCGCCTGGACGACTTCTATCAGGTCGCAGATTTGCATATGAAGCGCAGAAGCATCGTACAACTAGTATAAATCGCATGACAAATTTTCTCAGCATGAGAAAAAAGATTTGTAATGCGGATTTAACCTGAGAAAGAAATTTGTAATGCACGAATGCGATTGGTACGAGTACGATACTTTTGCACAGGATATTGCAAGGTTTCCGGCGTTTCGAGTTGCTCCAGTTTCTCCCGTATCCAGTGCAAAACTATCGCACTCGTAGCAATTGGAATTGCAGCTATGCATTACAAATCTTTTTCGTAACTTGAACCCGCATAACAAATTGCATTTTTAATGCTGAGGAAATTTGTAATGCATTTATACGAGTACGAGACTTTTGCAATTCATATCCCGCAGCGCCTGGAAAAACTTCACCGCGCGTTTGGTCAGAAAGTGCATCAGCTTTATGCATTGCAAATATACCTGGGTCTGGAAGGACGCAAGTTTGTCTTCATGCGCGTCTCACATGACTCTGGGATCTGTAATGCTTGAGCAGGAAAAAAAGCTTCTTGCCTGGTATGCAAAACTACAGTCTGCGTCTGTCATGATGCGGCAAGCGAAATACAAAGGAGCCCAGAAACTTGTCATGCGTGGCGGCTCATTTTTGCAGTGCGCCTACCATTCGCGAAGTAGCGTCACAAGAAGTACCCAAACCCAGACAACATATATTGCATTTGATAAGCTGGCGCGCGGAACGAAACATGCCTGCCTGTGGTAGAGAAGTTGTTGTGCGGATAGAGTTTTAAGTACAGTTGAACATCATCACGTGGCGAATGCAACGGCGACCAAAAATGAAAGCGAATCTGCATCTTGTTTTTTGCATAGGAAACCGTGAAAGTACTAGAGCAGTAGCGAGAGTGATCTTTGTTCAGTATCACAACAGGTACGAGTTGAAAATGAACTTCGTTCTTTTATACCCGAAACTCATGCGGATACGGCCTGTTCAATAAGTTTGGTAGCTGCTTCGGATCCGCCAAATACGGACACTTCGCATCGAGACAGACGTTGCAAACGAGCTCCGTATCCCCCGACCCTCTACCGCCGCAATTCTCCGGTATGCACCCGAACTTTATCACAGCAAAAAGTGTTGACGTTAACAGAATTTGTGATGCAGCAATGCATCACAGAACATGCGAAAATTGGTAATGCATAGCATGCATATTGGGCTACATTTGTGATGCATGATTGCAATCTGTGAAAACCGTTAACGGTAACACTTTTCCTTGTGATAAACTTTCCTCTTCGCCTGTTTCCCCCGCGTATCCCATTTTCGTCGTAGCTCCCGGTCGATATCGTGGGGCCGGAGTCAGCGGGTGACGGGTTTTTGCTAGACGAAGACGACCCGCCACCGACGTTCGAGCCCGCCCCACCGGGTTCCTTGCTCTTAGAGATGATGTTGTTGTGCATCGTCTATCCTGTGCAAAAGTAACGTACTCGTTCGTACTCGTAGTAACCGCATTTTTGCGTGACAAGTCTCTTTCTCGACACCTTCAAGGTAAATCAGAATGACACCAGATTCCATTTGTAATGCGATGAGGACTAAGTAGAAGTATTTACTAAGAAGTATGATGCTTTTGCAACTCGTATCTCCAAACTGTCATCCCCTGCGGACTTCTTTCGGTCGTTCGGCGTGTATTTGTACTTCTTCTCCGCCGCGGTTGGGGAGGAATTTTGGTTCGATACCTTCGTGTGGTTGCTTTGTGCGGTATGCAACACAAACTATTTTCCGCACAAGTGGAAAACGCATCATAAATTTTCATCGTTCTACACGTAGAACAAAGTGCATGATGAGGAAGACTTGTCATGCTTCACAAGGTCTTCAAGACCGACGTCTCGTCATGCACGACATCCATTAAATTTAAAAGTTTCCACGTCGTGTAGTACAGAAAATCTACTCTTGGATAGGCGTTTCCAGAAGCTGTTTCCTCTTCTACCCCCCGGTCGTTTTTGTTCCGACTGGTGGACGAACTTGACCCGCCGGCAACGTTCGAGCCGATTGCGGCTCCACCACTATCTCGAGCTCCTGGTGCACCTGCAGGACCATTGCCGTTTACTACACTCGAAGAAGTGCTACCCCTATTGTTGCTGCCGTGTTGTGCAGCAGCTCCAGCATCATCTCTTCCTCCGGCAGCTGCTTCATCGCCCGACCGGCTGCTATTCTCCGCGAAGTTTTCGTCCTCGCCGAAAACGTTTGTACTGTATCGCAAGAAATGAAAATTGTTTCACAGTAAACTTGTAATGCAGAAAATGTATCGGAGAAGTGTTTCTCATCTTGCTACACATGCAAGACAATGAATTTTTAGCTGTCCTCTTTTCCAATCCATTAGGAATTTCGCATTGCAAATTTTCTCTGTGATGTAGAATAACTTGCAAAATCCTTACAGTGACACAGTTTTCTCGTGCGATATACTGGCGTTTTCCTTCAGTCTCTTCTCTAAGTCGGCCACTTGCAATCTCTATGAATTGCAAAAGTAACGTACCTACTCCTATAAATTGCAATACAAATTGGCTCAGCATGACAAATGGAATTTGTCATGCTGTTTTGCCTTGGGATGAAGATTTGTAATGCATGATTGCGACTACTACGAGTACGATACTTTTGCACAAGATAATCTCCGGAGGCTGTGAAAGGGTATTCGGTTTCTCAACAGCCCGATGTGGATCACGCAGGGCTTCAACGTCGCCTGTATCGGCATCTTCCGGATTGGGGCGACGATGCCTTTTGTGGCGACGATTCGCGTAAAAAAATTCCTCATCGGTTCCACAGTGCACTCATCCAGGAAAAAACACCCATCCGCAACATCCAATTTGTCATGCAAAACATAAATAAAGTCCTGTGTTTGTCATGCAAAAAATGGATGTGAATGTTTTTTTTTCTGTGGATAGCACTTAGCAAAATTGTAGTCGTTGTGGCCGCAGTTGCACAGGTAGAGTTCGGAGATTTCCTTCCAGGGCACGACTTTCCACAGCTCCTCCGCTTGAGTGTGCGGGATCATGGTGTCCCGCTTTCCGTTATGACAGTGCACAACTCGTCCCCACCTTCGCCGCCCTCATTTGTCATGCAAAATCCCCAATCCAGTCACGGCCCTGTGGCACTGTTTGCATGACAAATTTCGATAGCGAAAACAATACTAGTACAGCAGATGATACATCATAAATTTGTCATGCACGACACGCTCCAGGGTCGGATTCGCTGGCGATTGTATTTTTGCTGTTCATGCAACACAAATGAGGGGGAGCGGGAGGGGGACGAGCTGTGCATTGTCATATCCGTGCAGGATCAAGATCGGACAGCTTACCAATTTCTTCACGGTTTCTAAGTTGTTCCAGTTGTGTCTTACCAGCGACTTCGCGACCCGGCCGAGCTATAAAATGCAAAAATGTCATCTGTGTCTGGAAGATTGCGAAAGTTGTCATGCTTGTCTGGCATGAACAAAAAGTTTGTGATGCGTGTCCAAGAAGAGACCCTTTTGCCTGTCATGCGAAAGCAACGCCGTTTGTCATGCGAAAAACGCAACACAAAGCAGCGCAGATATTTCTCATGCTTGGCAGTGCATTGCAGAGCATTCACTATTCCCAACGCAGCATTACAAGTTTCCAGACCCAGACATTTTTGCATTTGATACGAACAGGAACTTCACGACATCCTTGAAATGCGTGAAGCCACACTGGTATGCAATGTAAATTTCCCGTACATGTACAAAATGCATGACAAATTTCGCTAACTTGCAGCGTCCAACTTGTCATGCTAGACTAGGACTGAAGGCAAGTTTTGTCATGCAGAGACTGCATTGGTAGTACGTGTACGGGAAATTTACTGTGGATAACTGGATGATCAGGCCGCCGAGACTTTCCGGGCCATACAGTTCCTGCGTCCGCAGCGCAAGGGCGCAGGCGTATGCACTGCAAAAGTATCGTACTCGTATAAATGCATTACAAATTTCCCCAGCATGTGTCATGCGTACTTGACTTAACAAAAAGATTCGTAATGCATGATTGCAATACGAATACGACACTTTTGCACAGGATAAGGCACTTCCGGTCCCGATACTGCGACCGTACCAGATGATTCTGCTCGGCTCGATTTTCAACGTATGGGGGTGTCAGGATTGAAATCGAAAAAGTCGAACAAGTAATCTGTGATGCATAAAATGCAAGGCACGAAGTGAGTGTCTTGCAGGGATTGCAAGCGAGGTCGATTGTGAGCCTTTTTGGGACGATCGTTTGGGGTAGTACGATAGAGCTGCTAAAGTAGCATGACAAAAGCCGCCTTCTTTCGCGAAACAGCATGACAAACTGGATTTGGACGATGATGCCGAAATTTGCCATGCGCCGCTTCGAAATTGGGCTTCCAAATGGTATCCATTCTATGCATCACAAGTTTTGATGCAAAGAACTGTGTTGATTTCGATTCTGACGCTCCCATAGAACGTGTTTATCAAGTACTCGTGCGCCATATCCTGTGCAAAAGTATCGTACTCGTAGTAATTGCAGTCATGCATTACAAATTTTTTTCTTAAGGTAAATCCGCATGACAAATTTTATGTTTCATGCTGGGGAAATTTGTCATGCATTTATACGAGTACGATACTTTTGCAGTTCATACACCACCGCAACCGTCCGGTCGATCGACTGGTGGCTCGCCCGGCCCTCATGGAGTCTATGCAAGAAAAAAAGTGCGTAAGTGTAAGTCTGTGATGCAGTAAATCTAAAAGAGTTACACTTGTCATGCCAGACGCCCATGAAGTCCTCCTTTCATATGTGTTTTCAAGTGCTAGCTCTGCATTACAAGTTTTCTCTGTGATGCGGAGCAAGTTTGTCATGCTGTGACTCCAAAAGTAGAACACCTACACTAAGACAGTTCTTTTCGTGGATAAAGTCCGTACCCCGGGTACTCGATCAGAACGGAGTCGACGTAGAGCTGGGTGCTCAGCCCCCGCATGGCGGCCACCATGTCGCCCATATCGCACCCGTTGGAGTGGGTATGGACTAAGACGTATGCATTGCAAAAGTACCGTACTCGTATAAATGCATTACAAATTTCCTCAGCATGAGAATTAAAATTTGTAATGCGGATTTAGATTCAGAAAAAAATTTGTAATGCATGACTGCAAAAATACGAGTACGATACTTTTGCACAGGATAAGACGAACATCGCGTTCTTTGTCGGGCACCCGATGTACATGCAGGGGATGGGGAGGAGCTCCTGGAGCGGGTCGTTGATGAAAAACAGCTATCCTGTGCAAAAGTATCGTACTCGTAGTAATTATCGGAATTGTGCATCACAAATTTCTTGTCATGCTGAGCAAATTTGTAATGCGATTACCACAAGTAGTACGATATTACTTTTGCA
The DNA here is from genome assembly GCA_905178155.1 of Amoebophrya sp. A120. NCBI lineage: Eukaryota > Dinophyceae > Syndiniales > Amoebophryaceae > Amoebophrya > Amoebophrya sp. A120. The sequence goes on along the minus strand of CAJINV010000002.1, from coordinate 4,417,321 downwards.
AGAATCCATAACAGCTCATCCAAGTGGCTGGTGAGCGAGTAGCTGCTGCTCGGAGCCGGAAAGGTGATCATGTCGACCACCTTCTGGAGCCCCATTTTCGATGTGTGGAAACGGGATTTGTGCCTCTGCTTCCTTCCTCACGTACAACCCGGTCTGGCTGCTTCAGCTTTTCCTTGGTTGCGGCTTCCCTTGTTCCCCGATGTTGGTCACATGTTTAAGCAGCTTGGCTGGGGCTTTCGCTTTATTTCACCTCATTCGCCAGCAGCTAGCGCTGCAAAGGCACCGCACGAGGGTCAAGATCGGGTCATGTTTTTCATTTTCAATATTTGATTTCTTGGCAATCAATTCCCGTAGGAATTACAGGTTGCTGCCCGCAGCCTATGACATTACGATCTTGCAGCAATAGCCCTTGTTGTAGCATCTGACGCGCTGGTGCACAGAACTCGCTCACACACAAGGAGATCGCTTTATTCACGTCGGGTCTTTTATTCTCGTCATAATCGTCCAGACAGAGTGATACTACGCACGAATCATGGATCGCTTCAAACTCGCTCGAGATGCAGGTGAGTAAACACCTCCTGCTGGGGGTCCTGCAGGGTACTATGTTGACCTAATGCACAATTTACCACGACTTCGGGAATCACGATCAGCACAACGGCTTAACCCCTAAACGTCGAACCTCCTGCCCCTGTTTTTCAAACACACTAAGGAGCAAGTGTGTGACTCGGGACGGCAGCACTTCTAGGCACAGTCACACTACGCCTGCGAAGTACAAGCGGCTTTGGTTTTGCTTTTTTTTTAGAAGGAACTTATTGATACAAGTAGCCGTGAGGAAACGGTTCATTTGCTTCTTGCGTTCTCCATTCGTGCTGCACTTGAAGGCAGCTGCAGCTGGCTTCATCGTCCTCGTCTCGCGACGAGATCTACACTGGGGTCAAATTTTTACCCAATCCGCAAAGGGTCGGTCGGTACATTTTTTGTTTTATGTGCATTTTATTTAAGAGTACGAAACAGAAACTGGGCACAACACGATTTCACGTAACGCTGCTGTTGATAAAACTATTATTTCTACGGGGATGTTCTTGCATTTTCCATTTTCGAACTTTATCTGCTACCAATCCCTTCTGGAAATTCGTGTAGGTGGTTATCAGCTCCGTTGAGGTTTAGTCTGAGATAACAGTCGCACTGAGCGTGTTAGTTAGTATTAACGATAGTCATAGTTGTTTATTACATCGCTTCTACGATAATTAACGATAGTCTACGTCGACAATTGAAGAGTACTTCAGACTCTAATTCTTGTTCTTCACTTTACTTTGCGATTATACGAAGGAAGTGCGCGTAAATTCAAATTTATTTTATTCCATATGCAAATAATAGCTCAAGTAGCCCAAGCGCGGGATCGGGAGTACAAAGTCAAAGGCACGCTGTTAACGAGATCACGCGAAACGGAATAAATGCATCAAAGTCTGTGTCTGTCTGGTGTCACCAGGAGACCAGACGTGATTTCCGCGCATTGAATTAGATATAGAGCTGGATAAATCAAAATCATACAGTTAGAAATACATTTCTCGCATTCACACCATCCTCCGCCACGTCGTCATCAACCACTACCCTTTCTTCGTAACTTTGACTCTTCCCATATCCACAGTAAATTTCCCGCACACGTACAGATGCGGTCTCTGCATGACAAAACTTGGCTTCGCTCCCAGATTAGCATGACAAGTGCGACGCTCCTGCTAATTGGTGAAATTTGTGATGCGTGTTGTACAACATGTACGGGAAATTTGTATTGCATATCCCCCCATCGACTTCTTGTTGTAATTTTTGGTTCAGCGAAGAAGTTGTAACTGGACGATAATCGGGATGAATTTGCTGCACCAAAATGTCCTTGTTTCCTCCTGGTGCAGCCTCGCTGCCGGCATGATCAGTGGTCCTCGCACTGTATTGCTTTCCGAAGATGTGCATGTTGACATGATCATGAGCTACGCCACCAGGTCCAGCAACAGCATAGCTTCCGGTATTTTTAATGTTGTACCCGATCGTGCTAGTCGGCGTCGTCGCCCCACTAGCGGATGCTGATGCACTCGCAGAACTGATAATCCCACCTGTAGCTGTTCCGCCTTCTGCGTCGGTGGTGCACGAACCGACGTCAGTGTCAACCAGTAAGACATGATGATCCTCGTCCGTTGCTAGTTTTAACTGCTCTTGTTCCGTCTTCGCGCTCTTCAGTGTGTCCAGGAAGGCGTTCACGTTCGGCACGACCACCACGTGGCTTGCTGGCGGAACAACGTTCATTGCATCAGGAGGAATATGATCTGCTGCAGCTTGTTGTTCCCCTTGTTCCCCTTGCAAAGCCGCACGTTGACCAGGAACTTCCGTAATAGCCGTCTTCTTCTTAAACAGGGGCGAAGATTTCCTCGGACTCCCTCTGTTAAACTTCCGTCGCGGACTGGATTCAAATTCTCTGGCGAGTTTGTCCTTCTGCTGCATCCTTGCCAGAATCAAATTGTGTGCCTCGGCGGCTTTCAGGGAGAGGAGGACTTTTCTGCTTTTGCTACTGCTTACTGCAGCTTTCTTACTGCTCGTTGTAGAATTCTGAAGGCCGTTTTGCAATGCTCTTTCCTGTTCCTCCGAGGTAAGTTTTTGCACCGCTGGGGTTGACGGAAAGGTCACTCCCTTGGTCTATGCATGGCAAATATGTCATCTAGGTCTGGAAGATGATTCTGAGACTTGTCAGTCATGCACGTTTTCCATGAGCCATTATGTCTGTGATGCATGCCCTAGCATCAGAGATTTTTATTTTGCGCGCTCCTTCTTGATGCCTATTAAGTACGCATGAGCATGACAAATGCCCTTTCCACCGCATAGCGAAAATTGCATTCCCTTTGCTGCTCATGCAATACAGTTTTTTTTCGGAATCCCAATGAAGCAGCATCACAAGTTGCATTCTTCCAGACCCAGACTAGGTATTTGCAATGTATATGTTCACTTTGCTCGCAAAAGTCGTTTTCCATCCCTGTCTCGTCCAGTGGTTCTATCCTGAGTAAAAACGTACCCACACCAGAGTCAGGATGGGGATTTTGCAACACAAACCTAGGAGTTTTGTGAGTCACGCATGACAAGTCCTTGCACTATGCAGCGCAGTGCAGGTTAGCAAGTGCAGCCGCGTCACAGATTCATCTGCTCATCCTGTTCACAGCATCACAAATTCCAAAACACGACTGGAAATGGCTCTCATGGGGATGCGCATTACAAGTCTTCCTGTCTTTGCAAATCTGCATTACAACTCTGGCGTGGGTACGTTTTTACTCAGGATAGGTTCTCCTTCTTTTTCACGTAGTCCGGGGTAAAACTCAATTGACCCGGTTTGCCGCTTATGCACTGCAAAACTATCGTGCTCGTAGTGGAGGTAATTGCAGTCATACATCACAACTCTTTTTCTTATCGCGAGATCCGCATGACAAATTCCATTTTTCACGCTGCAGAAATTTGTGATGCGATTTTTGCGACTACGTACGATACTTTTGCAATGCGTAGTACTGTTCAGAGGGAAATCAAACTTCTCGTCTTCCGCCTGTTCTGCTGCTCGTTCCAGCCTGGAGGCAGCCGCCCGCAGTTTCGCAGACGTTGGGCGCTGGATGAAGTGCGGGATGGCGTTTAGGACTTGGCTGTTGGGTTTTATTTGTGAGCCGGCCGAGACAGAAGAAGATCCGAACTTATTCACCATGCTGTCTGCTGGGTCATCAACGTCCACGTCGTGATCATCTCTATCTCCATTTACCTCAATCGACGACCCGCCACTTTCCACGTTTTCAAACGGCAGGTGATGGGCGACCGTGGACGACGAGGATGCCTTCTCTACTTGCTGGGTGAAAGATGAACTACGATGGTTTGTTGTTCCGACGTGCCTACTTTCCGCAACCGAGACTCGGGTGATAATGTTCGGGTTTGACATCAAATTTTGGTTTATGGCGGTTTCGACTTGATTCGTTTCCGCGACAACCTCCTCATCCGATCCGACCGCTTGTGACAGTGCACAACTGCCCCTCGCCCTAAATTGTATTGCATGAACAGCAACTCAAACACCCGCACATCTGGAGTCTGTGCATGACAAGTTCTTCTTCATGCACGTAATGTAGTACCTTTTGGCGGGTTCTTTCCGGAATCTGTCATGCAAACAGTACCACAGGACAGCAGTTGGGTTCGGTATTTTGCATGACAAATGAGGGAGAGGAGGGGGTGTGCACTTTCATACCGCTTCTAAATCTTCCTGAAACTGGTTCAGGAAAAACTGTGGATTTTTCTTGATCTTATGCACTGCAAAAGCATCGCACTCGTGGTAATCGTAATTCTAATTGCAGTATAATATGCATTACAAATCTGTCTCCTAACGTCAAGCACCATTACAAATTTCATTTCTAATCGTAATGCAATTCATACGTAGTACGATGCTTTTGCAACTCATAAATCTCCGACATCAGCAATTGGTGCGTTGGTCTCGAGGCAGACAGAGGCCTGGACGCCGGGTGGTCCATTGCGGACACCGGGCGAGACGTTGTTGAAAGTGGAGCAGCAGTTGTACTATGGTGTGTTTGGGCGGATTGCGGCCGACTGTTACTGTTTCCACCACCGGTCGCCGCGTAGAAGTTCGATAAGTGGGTTTGTGCGGATAGAGGGCGGGAACAAGTACTACTCGAGGAATTGTTGTTGTACAGATTTTATGAACTACTGCAAAAGTATCTTACTCGTGGTCGTGGTATTTTTGCAACACAAATTAGCTCAGCATGACTAATGGAATTTGTCATGCTGATTTAGCTAGAAAATGAAATTTGTCTTGCATGACTGCCATTAGTACCAGTTTACGATCCTACTTTTGCACAGGATAGATTCGTCTGCGCGGACATGGGTCGACTGGGGACACCAGCGGAAGATGCCCGGCTGTTGTTACAACCTCCGGTCCACACCGAGGCAGGTCGCGGACTCGACATGAGCAATTATCCAGGAAAAAACAGCACCAATCCCCATCCATTTTTGCATGACAAACACTGGACTTTATTGCATGTTTTGCATGACAAATTGGATCGGGGTTTGGATGTTTTTACCTGGATACCAATGCGTCCATCTCCACCACATCCCGATCGAAGTCTTTCATGGCTTCTTCCGATACTTTCTGGACCTGATATATTTTCGTTGCGTTTTGTGCATTGCAAATGGAAAATCGAAAGAACGGCCACAGGGACTGATGCTTATGCTTTTGCAAGACAAATTCTGAAGAAAATCTAAATGAAAAAATCCCAAACGACGACCCACGAATGTTAACAACTACCTGCGCCAAACAGTCCCACAGTCTTTCCTCCCTTTGCACGCTCGTGTTTTCCTCCTTGTTCCATTTCGGTTTTAGTTTGGGCCTCGCAATCGTGTTCATTTTCTTGATCGCCTCATGCGGACCGTCCGGGGTGATCTTGCTTTTCGGTTTATTTGCTATGGAACTGTCAGGATTGAAATCGTCAAAGTTGAAATGATTTGTGATGCATAAAACGGCTACCAGTTAGACCTACAGTTTGTAGTCGGCGCATGACAAATTTTCCCGGTCCTGGAAGCGAGTCTGTCATGCGGTTTAGAGCAAAGGAGCTGCCTTCTGTCATGCTAGTCAGCAGTCCAACTTTTGAAGACCCTTGCCAGGACTATAATCTGCCTCCCGTGCGTCCTCTGCAATAGAGTCAGTTTTTGTATCGCATTTTATGCATGACAAATCATTTCAACTCTGACCGACGATTTCAAACCTGACACTCCCATATTTGCCGCTGAGGAACTAGAAGATGTCGATGCAGGAGCACGACCACCTGGCGTCTTGTTTATTGCAGTCGCACTCGTTGTGCAGCTCCCACTCAAACTATTCTTCACACTTGTCGATGAGGAAGAGGAGGAAGACGATTTCTGCGACGCACCAGCGGCACTGTGTGGCTTCTTCTTTGCAGCTGTTTGCTCCTTAGCCGCTTTCACCCTATGAACTCAAAAGTATCGTACTAGTAACAAAAATTGTAATACAAATTCGCCCGGCATGACAAATGGAATTTGTCATGCTGATTTACCTTGGGAACGAGATTTGTAATGCTAATGCGTTGTAGCTGCAATATTTTACTACGAGTGCGATACTTTTGCAGCACAGGATACACCCTACTCTCCTGGTAATTCTTCGCCAATTCCCCAATGGTCTCCTTCAACCCCCGTGCATACGTCGCCAGAAACAACGGCTGGAGAGAGGACGAAGCAGCGCTGATCGGCAGCAGCCCATTCGCCCGGTTTTGTTTCTGCAGTTCCAGAAACTGCATGAAATCGGGCTTTTTTTCAGGTTGTTCTGCTCCGTGGTCTTCATCCGAAACAGCAGGAGCAGACGCCTGTGTAGTAGTGGTTGTAGTCACAAACGAGCTCAACTGTCCATCCAACTGGTTGCATTGCCGCATCGCGGACAAAATCAGTCGCTCGTTCACTTTATGCAATGCAAAAACATCGTACTGGTGTAACTTGCATCACAAATTCCTGGAAGAACAATAAAAGTGGAATTTGTAATGCTGTTTCAGTTTTAGAAAGTGAAAGAGATTTGTCATGCGTGAATGCAATTCATACGAAGTACGATACTTTTGCAAAATGCATACACTTTGTCAAATTTTTGCTTCTCGTCCAAAACTTCCTTCAGCTTTATCACATGCAAAAGTGTCTGGGTCCTCTGGAAGATTGCGCGATTTGTCATGGTAGTCTAGCATGACTCTGCCCTTTGTATTGCGCGGCCACAAAGAGGTCCTCTTGCCTGTCATGCAAAAGCGCAGTTTCTCGTGCGAAATACGCAGCACAGAAACACGAAAAAACTTGTCATGCTTGGCGGCGCATTACAGAGCACTTTATTGTTCACGGACTTGCATCACAAGTTTCCAGACCCAGAGGACATTTTTGCAGTTGATAGGCTTCTCTTTCATCTTATTCTTCTCCCTCAAAAACGCCTCCGCATCCCCCTCCGCGATCTTCAAGTCAAATTCCGACTGTTTGACGACTTCTTCCGTTGTGGGAGTGTCAGGATTGAAATCGTCAAAGTTGAAATTGATATAGTTTGCCATGCATAAAATGCAGCCGCCCTGTCTTGCAGAGGAGGCAAGTGAGGCAGATTGTAAGCCTGTTGAGGGGTAGAAACTGAGCAGCTAAAAAAGGAGCACGACAAAAGGCGTCTTCCTTACCCAAACAGCATGACAAACTGGATTTCGGTTCTACCTAGATTTGTGATGCGCCAATTGAAAAATAGGCACCAGCTGGTATCTGTTTTATGCATGGCAAACTATAATTTCAACTTTATTGACGATTTCAAACCTGACACTCCCATATCCGTCTCCTTCTGGATATTGATGTAGAGGTCCACGTTTTCCTCCACAATTTTGTTCCTGATTTGGGTTTCGGTTTCTTCGGCTTTTTGCTGAAGAAAATGGTTTTCTTCCTTCAATTTTTCGTTCTCCTGAACTAGCTCCTCCGGCAGTTTCATTTGCACGACGAAATCCTATGAAAGTGCAAAACTCCCCCTCCCCCTCATTTGTCATGCAAAATACCAAATCCACTCCTTGCCCCTTGGGCATCTTACCATCACAGATTCTGGCAGGAGCCCAAGAAACACCATACAGAATCCTGTGAAAATTTGTCATGCAAAAGCTGCAGTGTTGCAGTCCCTTCTATTGCTGTTCATGCAGTTCAAATGAGGGGGAGGGACAGTTGTGCACTCTCATAAATCCTCCTGCGCCTTCAGTTGCCCGGTGAAAAACCGTATCATGTGCAAAAGTATCGTATTCGTATAAATGCAAGTCTTGCATTACAAATCTAGATCTTAAGGGAAATCCGCATTACAAATTTTCTCTCTCATGCTGAGGAAATTTGTAATGCATTAATACGAGTACGATATTACTTTTGCAGTTCATAAACCGAACTAGCGGGATTTGTATAACCCGCTCAGGTGTTACGATCACAAGCGTTACAATAGAGTCCTCTGGAATTTGTGTTGCAAAATGCGTAGCATCTGGTCTACTCTCACAGGAGCGCGCATGACAAGTTTCGGAGCTCCAACCTACCCCACGACAATCTGGCAAAATTTGTCTTGCGAAAAGCCCAAAAATCTGTATCGTACTCATGCTGTTTACGCACAACAAGTTTCAGATTCTATTGTTGTAACGCTTGATGAGATTGTAACGTCTGAGCAAGCCATAGGTTGGTCCGCGAACTTTCTCTCGTCGAAAAAGACTCTTTTCACTTCGACAATCGGGAGGTCTGGCTGGTTGTGGGGGTTGTTGTTTTCGAGACGTTGCTGTTCAACATCTTCCTCCTGGAGCCGCGATTTTTGACGTTGTTCGTGCTGCTCTAGGGCGTCTTGCTGTTGCTGTTGCGGTTGTTCCGCCTCCGGGGCAGCACTGATTTCATTTCCCGCTACAGGAGCATTCTCTTGCTGTCGCGCAGCTTCAACATCTGCGGAGCCAACAGCGCTGCCCTCCTGTGCCTGTAGTTCTGCTTCCTTCCTCGCTCTCTCCGCTTCTTCGCGCGCGAACGCCAACTCTTTTTCGTCATCCGTCACACCCAATTTCGCCGTAGTCACCGGCATCGCGTCTGGCTGGACCCGGGACGCTAGCTGCGTATGCAATGCAAAAGTATCGTACTAGTAGCAATTGCAACACAAATTAGCTCAGCATGACAAAGGGAGTTTGTCATGCTGTTTTGCCTTGGAGTGGAGATTTGTAATGCATGACTCCGAGTACGATACTTTTGCACAGGATACTGCGACATCGCCATCAAATCCAACCAGTTGTTCGATCCAGATCGGACGACTAGCTCTTCTTGTTCTAGTGTTGGAGACGTAATTTCCTGCACAGGAGCTGCATCCAATTCTTGTGCCTGCTGCTCTTGCAACAGCAGTTCTTGCAACTGCTTCGGTTTAGTAGTCGCAGAACTCGGTCTTGTATTTTTTGCCCGATGCGCCGACCCGGGACGGCTGTTATTTCGGGAGATGGAAAACATCGTTGAGGTGGACTGACTCCAGTTGTGCAGCCAGTTGTTACTGCTGAGCCCATCCTCATCAAAGTCCCCCACGACTTCCCGCCAATTTTTGTGCCGGGCTAGTTGCTCAGAAACCGTTTTTCTTGAAATCACCACGGAGAAGCAAGAGGATAGCATGTGATTCACCGCGAGATACTCAAGGTAAGTTGTGACTAATTATCAGAGGGAAAAATCCCCCCTCCCCATATCGAAAACGAAATTTGTGATGCTGTATTTGAGTACACAAACCGACGTGTATTGCAAGAAGGCCAAGAGCCGTGGCGTGGCCTCGTGTGCAGGCGATTTGTCATGCATACCCGACTGCACCACATCAAAAACCTTTGCACCGTCGCCGCAAGCAGCTTCGGACGCAGGAGATCTAGGGTCAGAACCGCGAAAAACATCGCGAGTATTTCTTCATCCCCGGGCAGTTATGTTATCTTTACCTTACTTCTCGCTTACGCTTACTTCTCGCAGGCGATTTGTCATGCTGTTTCCCATTTCCAGCTGGCTCCTGTCATGCTGAAGATGCAAGGCTTTCCCACGCCGCCCAGCACTACAGTCCGTGTCCGCATCTTTTCCCTTCTAGCATGACAAGCCTGATTTGTGGCCACAAATCTGCATCACAGATTTTCGTTTTGATATGGGGAGGGGGGATTTTTCTTCTTGATACTAATTCCAACTGCTTTTCCACCCTTTTCACCGGATCCGCCGCAAGTTGTGTCGTATGGGAGAGTAATTCGGTCTGGAAAATTTCGTACCGTGGCTCGAAGCTGTACAGCAGTTGGATTTTTTCAAGAAAGTTCGGAAGGGTGTCTGGGGTGAGCTCCTGGACGAGTTGAAGATGCCTGTTCGATTTATTTGTGTCATCATCGTCGTGCCCGCCAGGACCACAAACGGCTCGGAGCTCTTCACTTTGGAGTTCCTTTTCAAGTAGTTGTTCAGCAGTCACTTCAGCACCGTGGTCAACACCCTCTGCTGCACCAGCCGGCTCTAACCGTCTGCTGCTCTTGTTTTCGGAGCTAGAACTACTTCCCTGTGTCTTGCTCCCTGCTTGTCGTCCCGGTGTCTGCTCATCAAATGGTCCACCTCCGATCTGCTGCACAACCCGCGAAGCTGTTGAATGCACGCCCGGTCGCGAACTCGCACTCTGACAAGAACTTTTCATCTGATTAATGTCCACACTTGTCGCCTGATCAACGACTAATTTCGACCTGGATGAATTTTGGAAGTTGATCAAATCCGTTGTGGAAGTTTTCGCGTCGAGTTTCGATGGTAAGTGGTTTGTATCCTGTGCAAAAGTGTCGCGCTCGTATTGCAGTCATGCATTACAAATCTTTACTCTTAACGTAAATCAGCATTTATCTCTCATGCTGAGGTGGAAATTTGTTATGCGTTTATACGAGTACGATACTTTGCAATTCATAGTTTGAATTGGACACAGAACCGCCGGAGTAGTTGTAGTTGTAGTTGTCTTCATCTTGTTCCCCTTCCTTCGATAGCTCCTCTCTTGACCTTTCCCGCGTTGGCGGCGGCCCGTGTCGGCTGCACTCCAACGGAACCGATTCCACGTCCGTTTTGGAAGCGGATTGGTGTTCTTGTGCGTTGATGTTATTGCTCAGTGCGTAGTTTTCGTCGTCAACCGAACAACCGATATAATTTTCTTGCAGATCTGCATGACTAGTTTCGTCCAAGTCCGCTTGGTGCTGCATCAATTCCAACTTCTCGTACACCTCAAACAAGGGGTTCGTGGTGATCGGCGTTGCACTAGCGCTTGCTCCACCTCCTGCTTCTCGCGGGAGGTTCAGGTTCTGCGCCTGCAGCTGCTGTGGTGCTACATCATGGCGATTGGCAGGACCACGCTGTTGCGACGTAGGGGCCCCTTGTTTGCTCGGCGAAGAAGAGCCCGTGGATGAAGACGAGAGTACCACAAAAGACGGCGGCTTCTGTGGAGAATTGGAATTACTCCCGCCCCGTCTCCGACTGTTGTATGATCTGCAAAAGTATCGCACTCGTATAATCGCATTACAAATTTCCTCAGCATGAGAAATAAAATTTGTAATGCGAATTTACCTTAAAAAGAAGATTTGTAATGCATGATTGCAGTACGAGTACGATACTTTTGCACAGGATATGTTGTTACCTCCGACAAAAACTCCGCCCTTCTTCTGATGATTGAACAGATGCAGTTGCCTATCCAGGAAAAAAACCGTGTAAGTGTAACTTTGTAGGAAGAGCAGCATCGCAAATTCGTTTTGCATTACAGGGAAAAGAACCTGTCATGCGCAACTAGTAAGTGGGAACACGTATGATAGTAGCCTATGACGCACTTCATCGAGCATGACAAGTGCAACTGTTTTGCATTTTCTGCATCACTGATTTACACTTACACTGTTTCTGTTTATTTTTTCTTGCATAGTTCCGGACCTGGTCTGGCGACAAACTAGCGGGGTCGACGTCATCATCCAGCATCAGAGATTTCCGGTCCTCCAGTCTCGCGTTGATCTCGTTTTGCTCCGCCAACGCGTCCTGCGCGTTCAAATCCATTCTTCTCGTATACCGAAACCGATTTTGCGTTATCCAATGCAAAAGTGTCTGGGTCTGGAAGGTTGCCGGGTTTGTCATGCTTGTATGGCATGGCCAAAAAGTTTGTGATGCGTGTCCAAGAAGAGACCCTTTTGCTTGTTATGCAAAAACGCAGTTTGTCATGCGAAAAACGCAACACAAAGAAGCGCAGCTATTTCTCATACTTGCCTGTGCATTTTTACAGAGCACTCATTATTCCAAACGCAGCATTACAAGTTTCCAGACCCAGACATTTTTGCACTTGATATTCGTCGGGGATACAACAACCCTTCGCTTCCTCTGCAGCTCCCCCCGCAGGTAGAAGGACGCAAAACTGGAGGGCTATCAACTGCAAAAATGTCTGTGTCTGGAAACTTGTAATGCTGTGTTAGGAATACGAATAGTGAGTGCTCTTCAAATGTAATGCACAGCCAAGCATGAGAAATATCTGCGCTTCTTCGTGTTGCTTTTTTTGCATGAGAAACTGTAACTGCGTTTTTGCATGACAGGCAAAAGGGTCTCTTCTTGGACATGCATCACAAGCTTTTTTGTCATGCCAGACAAGCATGACAAGTCTCGCAATCTTTCAGACCCAGACATTTTTGCATTTGATAAGGGTAAATGTTCTGCATTTTGTTGATCCCCACCTACGACCGGGTTGACGACTGTCGTTTGATTCGCCGCGGCAGGCTATCAAGTGCAAAAATGTCTGGGTCTGGAAGGTTGGAACTTGTGATGCTAACTTTGGACTGTAAGAAAATCTGTATTGCATGACCAGCAAGAGGAGTCTAGCTTGTGCTACGCGGGGAGGGCATTTGTCATGCGGAGTAGGCATCAGAAAGCCCCCTAAAATCAAAAATATGTGATGCTAGGTCGTGCATTACAGACATCCTGGGTCATGCAAAATATGCATGACAAACCCAGCAACATTCCAGACCCAGACACTTTTACATTTGATACAAGCCCGGGCGTGGAGATTCCGCACGGGTCGAGTGACAAAGACGCGTGGGCGTTTATCCTGACCGAAAACGTCCCCACACCAGAGTCAAGATGGGAGATCTGCTAGACAAATCAACCTGCTTTGGTTGCTTCGCATGACAAGTTCGTCCTCGTAAAGTCAGCGGCCTGTTTAGCTTTAGCTACTAGTTCAACAGCATCACATATCTAGCACAACTCTGGGGTGGGGAGGTTTTTACTCAGGATAGCGTTGGTGCTGTAGCCGCCTAATGTGAGGCCCTGGACCTCCTGATCTTCGAGATCGTGCATGGACGAGTGTTATGCAATGCAAATAAAGCATCGTCCTAGTATAAATTACATTACAAATTAGCCCAGCATTACAAATTGCGTTTGTAATGCTGATTCACCTTGAGAAAGAGATTTGTAATGCATAAATGCAATTACTGCGAGCACGATACTTTTGCACAGGATAAGTGTCGCTGCTTCCGGAGTTCCGCTTGCTTCGACAACCCCGAACTGTATTTCGGGGCGAACGCCGCGGAACCGCCGGCGGTGCCGATGTAGTTTGGGGCAGTGGCAGGTGGTGGAACAGTCTGCTGCAACATTCCGGAATAATTCGCACCGGCTCCAGAAGTAGAAGTTGCAGCGCCGACACGTGCGCCGACGCTTTTACCCGGCAAGGGCGGTGGCACGATTCCATTGGCTGAGACAACGGTGTTTATCCAAGAAAAAAACTTCTGTCGTGTTACTTTAGGTGTCTTGGAGTAATAGCATGACAAATTTCAATTTGCTCTGCATGACAGAGAAATATAAAAACCTGTAATGGTGCATAGCTAGCGCAAGCACGTGAGGACACACATCAAAAGAGGGCTACTTCGTGGTTGTCTCACATGACAAGTGTATCTGTTTTGCATTTTCTGCATCGCAGACTTCCACTTTACTCAGTTTTTTTCTTGCATAGTGCTGTTGGCGCCTTGTTTGATATTTCCACCCGCACCCCCGCCTGTTGCACTCTGCGGTCTCGACCGGTTCGCCGATTGCGGTCGGGACGGCCTCGCGGAGCTGGAGGCGGAAACCGGTCGGGATTGGGAGGACTGAGTGGTGCTGTACGAGCGACCGGCGAGCTCTAAGTTAAACGTGCTGGCTATCCTGAGTAAAAACGTACCCACACCAAAGTCAGGATGGGGAATCTGCTAGACAAATCAGCCAGCTTTGGTTGTTTGGCATGACAAGTTTGTCCGCGTAGTGTAGTGCTGTTTGAGCTAGTTCAGCAGCATTACAGATCTAGTATCTCGTGCTGATTGGAGCATGACAAATTTCAAAACCGCACTAGAAAATGCTTCTCATGGGGCTCCGCATGAGAAACATTTTAAGCATGCAGAGTTGCATGACAACTATGGTGTGGGTACGTTTTTACTCAGGATACTGGCACCCTGGTCGAGCTGGATGTCGTCGCCGCCCATCTTGAGAGTTTCAGTGCGTGCGACTATGGGAGTGTCAGGATTGAAATCGACACAGCTGAAATAATTTGTAATGCATAAAATCGATACCAGTTGGAAGCCCAATTTCTTAGCGGCGCATGACAAATTTGGGTAGAACCGGAATGCAGTTTGTAATGCTGTTTGGGTAAGGAGGACGCCTTTTGTCATGCTACTTTAGCAGCTCTATTCCTACCCCGCAACAGGCTCACAGTCTGCCTGTCTTGCCTACTCTGCAAGACAGGCACTTTGTGGGTTGCCTTTTATGCATGACAAACTATTTCAACTTTGACCATTTCGATTCTGACACATCCATAGCGACCTTTGATTACGTAATTCTTCTGCGGTACTACGTGGTGAGGTGAAATCTACTTACTAAGTGCTGCAGTTAAATTGTTTACGACGGTTTTGACGACGTCCGTGCTGGGACGAATTCATCACTCACGACAATGTTTCGAATCGAGACGAAACGCGAAGGTGCGACGACATCACGAAAGGAACGAGCACACAAGCCGCGTGGTCACTCGGTCTTAGTCTTACACAAACTAAGCAGGAGCAGGCAGCACTATCGAAACACCTGAAAATAAGGTGATGACGACGGTCGACGATGAGGCTCATTTAAACGATCATAAACATAATGGCACTAGATCACACGTCGAGCGGAACGACCACCTGCTACAATGACATATCAACCACTGTGAACAGATTTCTTTCAATTGTTTTTTCTTCATGCAGAATGCTAACGCCTGACGGCGATAGTATGCATTTGATTTATGGTTTATCGTCTTCATTCAGACACGGGCACACGGAGGCTTTTAAGAGTGAGCTGAGTCGTTCTTGGCGACCGCGTCTAGTAGTTCAGCGCTCCGAAAAATGCTGGCGTCTTCATCTTCAAGTGGGGTTCTTAAAATGGAGTTGCTGGAGGGGCTGAAATGAAAGCAGAGATTAAAATGTTAAATGCAGATACAGAAGGTATAGCGCTAGTGGAAAAAAAAAAATCAAAATCAATTTTATTGCGCGAGTCTTTATTAATATTAAATGCAAACTACGCAAGCACTTGCTCACATTCTTCAAATTATCGTTAGAAAGATAAATATAGTAAGTATGGGTCGAAAAATGTAAAAAAAAAAAATAAACGGGTCACAAAGCATAAGCATGTTATGAGAATCGAACGAATACACAAGACAAATAGGGAGAAGCTGAACCGCAGCTCGCCGTAAAAATCGGCTCAAAGGCGGATATAGTCGCGAATAGAGATAAAGCACGTTGGTGCACAAAAAATCATCTGATGCCGCTATCTCTAGAAGTTCTGATACCAGGCGCCGAAGTTCACTGGGCACTGCAGCTCGAGCTCGAGGGCATTTTGATAGGCAGCGAAATTCACATCATAATCGACAAAGAAATACGCGGGAATGAAATAGAAACTCGCGGCACTACTCATCTTCGTGCGTTGCTTTGTTTCGCTTTGCCGAAGTGATGCGCATGACATAAAGCGACACTGTCCGACGGCTCCTTCAGCGATCCATTGGTATCTGAATCTGTTGGAGTCTCGCCACCCGCATAAATACCTGCTGGCCATGATCATCATCACTACCATCAACCTCAACACAACCTCAACCGCCTTAGGGGCCATGTGCTTCCTGCGGCCCCTTCGGCTTGCAGTCCGAGAACCATGACTCTTGTTCGCTCAGAACAGTCTGGCCGCTGCGCTTGATGCAGACGCCTTTGGGTGAACCACAAAAGCCCACTTTACCTTCACTCCACTCCCCGCGCCAGCTCGTCCCGTCCGGCCACGTGTACAGGCCATTGCCGTGCCGCTTGTTGTGCATGTACGGCCCTTTGTACCTGTCCCCATCCGAAGCCACCGTCGTGCCCACGCCGTGCTTCTCGCCGTTCTCCCACTGCCCATCGTACTCCTCCCCATCCGGCCACGTGTACAGGCCTTTGCCGTGCCGCTTGCCGTGTATGAACTGCCCTACGTACGCGTACCTGTCCCCCTTCACTACTTGCACCCACATGCCCTCGCCGTGAAAATTGTCGCCCTGCCACTGCCCTTCGTACGTATACACAGTCGACCTGTACACGCCACTGCCGTCGCGCTTGTCGTCCTTAAACCCCCCCTCGTACGACGCCCCGTCCGGGTACGTGCGCACGCCGTAGCCTTGAAACTTGTCGTCCTGAAACTGCCCCTTGTACGTCGACGTCCCATCCGAAAACGTGTACTCGCCCTCGCCGTGCATATTGCCGCCCTGCCAATTGCCTACGTACTTGGTCCCGTCTGGCCACTTCCACACGCCGTAACCATGATACTCATCGTCCTGCCACTGCCCTTCGTACGACGCCCCGTTCGGGTACTTGCGCACGCCGGTTCCGTGAAAACTGCTGTCCTTCCACTGCCCCTCGTACGTCGTCCCATCCTTAAACCTGTAGAAACCTTCGCCGTGCCACTTGCCGCCCAGATACTGCCCCTTGTACATCTCTCCATCCGGCCAATTGAACAAACCTTCGCCGTGATGCTTGTCGTCCTGAAACTGCCCCTTGTACGTCGCCCCGTCCGGATGAAACGTGTACTCGCCCTCGCCGTGTTTCTTGTCGTCCTTCCACTGCCCGACATACTCCTTATTAATGGCTTCCGCGCGCCTTTGCCGCACGGGCCTCCGGCCGTATTCATATACACGACCATCTTGCCGCAGCCATCCATGACACCTCCTTCAAACTGCCCTTCGTACTCCTTCCTCCCAGACGAATCCCCGTCCGGCCACGTCAGCTTGCCCCAGCCGTGTGGCTGGCCGGCCTCGTTCAACTCGCCTTGGTACTCCACGCCCTCTCCTTTCGCGGACATCGCTTTCTTCTCTTGCTTCTCCAACACATTACGATCCATATTGGCAAGCTTGGCCTGACATTCCGAGAGGGCTGTGCCGGCAGCGGGCTGCGCCGGAGGCAAGGCCACGGGAGTGGGGGGGCTGAGCGGCGCGGCTGCGGCATGATTCCCACTAGTACTAGGAGCAGTTGTAGACGCATCGCCCTTGCTTTCGGAGGCTACTGACTGTTCTTGACGTTGTTTTTGTCGCTTGTCAGGATTGCCGGAGGGGGATCCACTCTCCATGTCCCCACCAGGTTGTGCCTTTGTTCCTGGCCCCTCGTGTTGGTGAGGCTTTTTTTCTCCTGGTGGTTCCACCGGCCCAGCGCGACCACTTGCTTCGGCGCCGGGAAAACCCTCGGCCGACTCCTGTCGTGTTTCTACTGGTTGTCTGCCGTCGTCCGGGGCTGGCTGCTTTTCTGCCGGTCCGGCCGCGCGGTCCACCTCCCTAGAGGTGGAGGCCTCATCATGTCCGCGTTCTTCAGCAGCAGCATCAGCCTGAAGAAGATCCCCTGTTCCACCACTGGATCCCGACGCATCGGACTGCTGTGCAACTACGGACGAAGCTTGCAGCGGCGCGTACTATCGACTGCAAATCGGTTTGGCTCTGGAAGGGTGCCCGCCCTGTTTGTCACCCATGAAGATCCTCTTTTGGGTGGTCATGCAGATGGTGGTCTGGAATTATGCACACAATAAGAATAAATGCGTTTTATTTACAGGTGTAGCACACGCCTCACGGTCGCGACGCGTCTGGCAACAACATGACAGGTTCCGTATTAGCGTAGCAGGAGACTGGCATATTTTCTTTTACTTTTGGGGCGCATGCAACATAAGAAATTTTTGCGTCAACATCGACGAGAACGTGCGGGGCAAGTTGGGGCCTCCCTTCAACTAGACCTAGAAACATTTGTGCAAGGCATAGCGCGGCCGCGGGAGCCAGGTTTGGTCCGGCTGCAGCAGCAGTGGTGCCTTCGACTTCCACAGGTCCTTCGTGTGGGTTGTGAAACCGACCGATGACGGCCGCTGCTGGTTTTTGCACTTGTAGTTTCTGCTTCTCATCTCCAGTGGTGTTCTTGCCGCATTCTATGCAAGGAGCAAGAACTTCGACTTCCTTCATTTCCATGATCTGCTGTTCACCTACCTACGCATACCACCAGGAGCACGGCTCTCGTGCTCCTCGACGTCATGCAAAAAGGACAACACAAGAAGAGCTGCAATTTAATGTAGTTGTAAGAAGCTTGAAGTTGAAGTTTTCTTTTTCATACTGCCACAGGAGCCACTGCAATTATCCTCGTTCATCTTGTCTCCCATGCTCGGCTGGGCAGTTGAAGCTGTGCTTGTCTTGCGGCTTCCGTTGGCGCTTCCAGTTATGCTCTGCTGCTGTGATTGCTGCTGCGCGTTGATTTTTTCCACGTTCACGGCACTGACGAGAGGAGGGCATCCAGGAAAATAAAACACCCACCCACATCCAATTTGTCATGCAAAACACGTATAAAATTATGTGTCTGTCATGCGAAAAATAGATAAGGATGGGTTTTTTTCTGTGGATAGAGGGGCAGGCGATACCACTAGAGTGCTGGTCGTGTATGTTGATATCGCAATGCGCAGGACGCTGGTTCCAGCAAGCAGGAACTTGTTCTTCCGCAAAAGAGGTACTCGATATCCTATGCAAAGACGTCCCCACGACCCCGATAACGATAAGCTGGTGATGTCCTGCAAAGTTGCGTGTTTTTTTCTCACACGCGGTTCTCAAGGAGAGGCATTCTTCAAAATAAATGTTGGCGCTTGGTAGTATTTTGTAATGCACTAATTATCAGGACAACTACGGAGCGCGTTTGTCATGCGTCTGGACTATCTAGGCACAACTTCTACACTGCAGCGCCAAAGAACCACCTGTGATGCATGGCTCCCAGCAAAACATTTGGCTTTCTGGTCGTGTTGCAAAGTCCCCATCTACTTGACTCTGGGGTCGTGAAGACATTTTTACGCACGATAAGCGGCGGCGCATAGTTCTGCTTCTCCTCTTGTACCTCGGACAGCTGGACGTCCTCGGCGAGGCGGCGCCAGCGCCTCTACGACGTGTAGAGTTTGTGCTTGTGGTGGTCATGCTGGGACGCCGACCTGCGGGCCGGTGACGTGCTGCGGCAGGAGTGCGCCGAGTGAAAGCCATGTTCCTTGGAGGTGGTGGTCGCCGTAGTGGCTTCGCGTGGAAGATCTGGATCAAGTGAAATAGTAATTAGTACGAGACTACCACGCCGGCGTCCAGGACGCCGGCGATGGGGCGTCTAGTAAACTCAGAATGAAGCATCTTCATCCAAATAAACTACGCAATGGAGGCCGCTCCAGAGGAAAAACGAAGCCGTCCAAGCACAAGGCCCCTTACTTTCTGCAACGCATCTTGCGGATTTCTTTCTCGGGAGCAGTTTGGACCTTTTACGCCCCCTCCTGTGGGAGCCAAGGCTGGGGCGTAGAGGCTAGGAGCCACTGCTCCCGAGAAAGTGAAAGTAGAGGCCAAGGCGCAATAAAGTTGCATTTCTGCGAAAGAGATCGAGGCTCTCTCTCTCAGAAGAGGTCTTGCCTTTCTAAGTCCCCTCCTGTGGAAGGTGGCTACATTCAAGTCGGCGCCCGCGTGAATGCAAGCGGACCTGGCCCGACGTGGCCATAAATCCTATCGGACTTGTCCCGGCGCCCCCTTGCATTTAGGCGCTGGGACCGCCGTGCGGCTGAATTGCGGAAGATTGGCCCGGCGTCTGCGCTGGGAGCATTGCGGATGGCTGGCCCGGCGCGCGTCTACCTAAAAGTAGGCGGACGCACCCTTGGGCCTTGCCCAGCCCTCGGCCCACCTGCAGTGGAGTCTTTTCGCTGTCTTCAGCTGAATTCAGGCGGGCGCGTGCCCCGGCGCGCATCTGAATTCAGATGGGCGGCACTTAAAAGCCCCTCTCAGAAGCTTCTCTTAAGAAGCTACCTGCTAAGCGAAAAAAATGCCTAGAGAAATTTCTAGACCAGGTCTACCCCGGTTGTGCGTTTATTTCCATGTGACAACATGTCTTCACACCATCACACAAAACCAAAAGCCGTTCCTACTACATCATAGAGCAAACTTCTAATTCTATACCTTCCCTGGTCCCGGACGCAGTCGTGAAAGTGCTTCAACCACCACAGCTTGCAGAAGTGGCAATAGTGGCTTCACGTGGAAGATCTGGAAGAAATGAAGTAGTAATTATTATAGAAACTACACTCGTCTGCAAGTTGTACTTCTGAGGAAGTATCAACACTGACACTACTGAGCAGTAGCTTCTACTTGTTCCACATAATTGACGTAGTATACATAGGAATTTTTTGTTTGTTCGTAAGATAAGAAGATGACCGTTAGTAGTTTGAAAGTGGTGTATAAAAGTATAAAAATATTTCCGAAAAGTTTGCAATTGTTGCTCAAAGCGTCGAGGTCGTGAAGTATTAAGTGCTTTACTTTTGTGTCCTTCTAGGACTTGTTGCAGACGTGGGGACGACCAACAAGTCAAGAAAGTTTTGGCAAAATGACCTGTCGAAAATTGGGGAATCGTTATCGTTTCATATTTCGTTGAGGCAAATAAAAACGATGATCGTGGTCTCGTCGGCCGGGTCAGTAGTTTTTTTTTAGGAGCACAAGTAGTTCTTATATATGCCCAGTATCGAGGAACGTCACGCAATCCTCTTTGTTGTTGTACGAAAAGGAAAAAGTCATGATGGACGTTAACGAAGACGTAGACGTTGTCCAATTTTTATACGAAAAGATAACCGAGGACATTCAGCTTATGGCACCACTAACGCGGGTATTAAAGACCGATGTCAAGAACAAGTTCTTGACAACTTATTTTGAAGATACTGTGTGTACAAATGACGAAAGACCGATTTTTTCAACAAATGCGGGCACGCTAGAATGAAGGCCCTAAAGTATCCATCTGCTCACCCATCTTTTCAAAATTTGCCTAGTCAATTTTTTACACTGTATATATGCCCGCGCAACCGACTTCACAAATAGCGTTCTTTGTTTGATCAGTTCGCGACGTTGATGCGCGCGTGCTGTGTGGTATGTTGTGTTCAATGCTTGACGCGAAACCGCTGAAAATAGTAACGCCTCCCACAAGCGAACAATTGCGACCAAAGACGAGGGCGACAACTGGAGTGCCCAGATGTAGCGAGACGGTGGCAGTTTTCGAATTTTGTACATCTACCGACAGAAACTGCTGTCGCAGGCTCACCGACTCTACGAAATGCGCCGACGAATAGGACGACGCTCCACGATGAGGGGCGGAGCGACACGACGACCACGAACAAATTGCGAACACTTCTCGTTCACAAAGATACGCGTTTGCGCGGTTGGATGAAACAAAGAAAACGAAGGACGGGCGACCGCCTCGCTGAATGCATTTGTGTACACGAGTCGCGGCTATTTCAAGTTTGCGACGAATATTCATCAGCGTCGCTGCAAATAATACTAGGCAGCAGACTTCTCACGGGACGCTCGGATTTATTCTTATAAAAATTTTCCGCATCGATGCGGCACGAAGTGTGAGTCAAGGTAAAGAAATCCTCCCGGCCGAAGCGCAGGAGGTTGCTGGCCATCAGCAGACGCAGTCCTCGTCTTCACTATAAAACCTACAATATCATCCGGAGGCGTCGTTATCGATAATGCCGAGGACGAAGCCCTCGGTCTTGGGATAGTTTCAAAATACCATAAACTACTTCTTCTGCTTTTTCAACTCCGGCGCAGGTGCCGGCGCCTTTTTCTCTGTTGCTTTGAAAGTGTACCTGCTAGATAGCTGCGAAAAGTTCGAGTGGTAATCCTCCTTCTTGCAGTTACACACGCCGAGAGATCTCATCTTTTCCTTGATATACACCACCGCACAGGTGATTGCGTCCTTCATCGATACCTGCTCCATAAAAGAGTCGTCTTTCCACAACTTCCCGGCATGCCATTTACCGCAATAGCACGCCCATCCGGTGTTGTTTTTTTCGTCTCCCTTGGTTTTCACCAAGTGGCACCGCTCACCGATCTGCCGGGTGTAGGTTTCCTGCTTCAGAAGGTGCATGTCGGTAATTGTGCAGGAGACCTGCGGGCCGTTGTTGCCGAGGAGATTGACACTCAGGTCGTACCACTGCAAGCCGCATTTGCAGACCGGCTGGAACACTTTTGCGCCCCAGATTGCCTCCTCACAAACCAAGTCGCAGTCGATGGGAAATTTCTTCGTCGTTTTGTCCAGAACGTCCTTCATGTCATCTTCCCCGTCTTTGTGCATTTCCTTCAGCTCCTGCTCCCGCTCCTTGATTTTCTCAGCGAGATCCTCCTCATTTTCCGCGTTGTAGGGCTTGCGGAACTCGAAGTCCACGACCTCCTCCCCAAAGTCGGCAACATTATATCCAACCTGTTATCGAATCAGAGAAGATCTCATAGCTGAGGGGAGCTCAAATTCACATCATACACAGCATGGCGAAGAAGGTTTTCGCACTACCAAACACACCTCAATAAAAAAGCCACAGCAACAATATACCAGATTGGGGTCGTTGCGCTGACCCACGGCGGGGCCGTCCGGGATAGCACCATCCGCATGCACGCCCAGTTCCTGTCGGGCCTTTTTGCGCGACGCGAGAACAGACGAAACGCTGGGCAGAAACCAGCCTGGTTGCTTCGGGACAGTTGGCTTCACCTTGGGCACCGGCTGCTTTTCGCCTGCTTTTTTCCCCACCTCCTCCACGTTGTCCTTCACTTCATTGATGGCAAGGGCCGCGCGAAACTCCTGGCAGGTCTTCTTCGTTGTTGCGATGACGCGGTGGACGGTCTTGCCGTTCTCCTTGAACTCCTTAGAGCCGTAGAGCCTCTTGGTGATCAAAAAATCCCGCCCGTTGTTGATGCCGCCGAACTGCAAGACACACAAGATCTCAACCCACCGGCTGGCCACGAGGTCCAGCCCTTTCACCTGGGCGAGCTGCTTCTTGAAGCGGTCCTCCTCTTTGACCAGCCGCAATGCCCGCTCCCGGCGCTCCCGTTTGATGTTGTCGTCCCTGAACTTCCTATTCCGAGCCAGCCGGTCCGTGTCCTGAATCAAGTTGATCCCGTCAGATTTATCAGCGTCCACAGCCTTGTTCTCATCCCCGCTTCCTTGACTCCGGGAAGAAGAACGAGTCCTGGCTGCTGCCCCGCGGCGGGTCCGGCGACCTGTCGCGCATCTCCACGTCCAGCACTGGGTCAGCTTTGAGCGGACCCGAAAGACCGATTTTTTCAACAAATGCGGGTACGCTAGAACAAACCGATCGAAATGTGCTTTACGTGGTCATCAGGACATGCACAGCGAAGACGAGATTCCCGGCAAGAACAGGAGAACAGCACACAACGATACGGACGTAGACAGAAATGATTTTCAGCGAGTGCGACCTTTGGTTACGTAATTCTGGTGCGGTACTACGTCGCGAAATCTACCAAGTGCTGCCGTGAAATCAGTTATGACGGTTCCGACGACGTGACGTCGTCGGAACCGTCATAACGACAATGTTTCGAATCGGGATGAAACGCGAAGGTGCGACGACATCACGAGAGGAACGAGCACATGAGCCGCATTGCCACTCGGTCTTACACAAAGAAACTAAGCAGGAGCAACACTATCGAAACACCTGAAAATATATATAAAGCAGGGGTTTGGTGGGGTCGCAGGGGTTATTTTTGTCTAGCGTCGGAAGAGCAGAACCGCGGGAGCCAAAGCCCTCCCGTCGGAGGCTGCGCGGTTTGGCCACTTTGGTACCCTACCCCGATTCGCCTAATTTCATACCCTCACCCGAATCGGCTCCTTTTGTACCCTACCCCGATTTGGCCAATTTTGTACCATCCCCGAATTTTGTACCCTGTCCCGATTTCCCTAATTTTGTACCCTAGCCCGATTTGGCAAATTCTGCACCCTGCTCGAATTTTGTATCCTCTCACGGCTGCCCAATTCTGTACCCTAGCGCACCCCGGGCAGTTTTGTAGGTACGTACCCTGCCCCGAAAGGCCTCACCTTGCGCCCTCGGACAGGGCTTATATTTGTCTAGCGAAGAGCAGCACCACGGGGGCCAAAGCTCCTCTTTCAAGGGCGGCGCGGAGTAGCCAACTTTGTGCCCTACACCGATTCGCCTAATTTTATACCCTCACCCGACACGCCTAATTTTGTACCCTCGCCCGATTTGGCTAATTCTGTACCCTCTCCAAACTGTGTAGCCTATCTCGATTTGCCTAATTTTGTACCCTAGCCCGATTTGGCGAATTCTGCGCCCTGCTCGAGTTTTATGCCCTAGCCCGGTTGCCCAATTCTGTACCCTAGCGCGCCCCGGGTGATTTTGTAAGTACCTTGTCCCGAAAGGCCTCAGC
>CAJINV010000002.1:4304719-4390107 GCA_905178155.1 Amoebophrya sp. A120 | reverse complement strand
CTTTGCGCGCGTGGTCCATCCGCCCCAGTGTTTTGCGCGCGTGGTCCATCCGCCCCAGTGTTTTGCGCGCGTGGTCCATCCGCCCCAGTGTTTTGCGAGTGAGGTCCATCCGCCCCAGTGTTTTGCGAGTGAGGTCCGTCCGCCCCAGCGTTTTGCGAGTGAGGTCCGTCCGCCCCAGTAAAGGGAGCACCACGCTCAAGCTTTAGACTCTGCGATGAGCGACCCCGCGCTCTACCCCGCGCGCCGTCGCCCCTCCTTCCCGTCCTCGCCTAGTTCTTCTCTTCCCCCCCCGCCCCTGCGACCGCACTATTTTCCCTAGAGATTCCTTCCCCCGAGCTAGTAAGGTGATGACGACGGTCGACGACGAGAGGGCTCATTTATTAAACGATCATAACATAATGGCACTAGATCACACATCGAGCAGAGCGACCGCCTGCTGCATCGACATATCAACCACTGTGAACAGATTTCTTTCTATTGTTTTCTTCATGCAGCATGCTAACGCCAGTCAAAAACTTGCCTGACGGCGATAGGTTGCATTTGATTTATGGTTTATCGTCTTCATTCAGACACGAGCACACGGAGGTTTTTAAAAGTGAGCTGGGTCGCTCTTGGCGACCGCGTCTAGTGGTTGAGCGCTCCGAAAAATGCTGGCGTCTTCATCTTCAAATAGGGTTCTTAAAATGGAGTTGGGGCTCAGAGTCAGATGAAAGGAAAAGGGTTAATACAGATACAGCAAGTCTAGCGCTACTGCTAAAAAAAAAATGATCAAAATCAATTTTATTGCACGAGTCTTTAATGTTAGATGGAAATTTATGGAAGCACTTGCTCACATTCTTGAAATTGTCGTCAAAAGTATATGGGATGAAAATGGAAACGAATTAGAAAAAAAAAACCGGACACAAAGCATTAGTATGTCTTGGGAACAAATACACGTGAAAAATAGAAGCTGGACCGCAGCTCGCCGCAAAAATCAGTTCAAAGTTGGATGTAGTTGGGAATAGAGATGAAGCAAGTTGGCGCGCAGCAAGTCGACGTGTGACGCTGCTATCTCCAGAAGTTCTGACACTAGGCCTCAAAATTCACTGGCCGCTGCAGCTCGAGCTCGAGGGTATGCTGATAGGCAGCGAAATTCGCATCAACATCGACAAAGACATACGCGGGAAACAAATAGAAACCCGCGGCACTATTCATCTTCGTGCGCTGTTTTCGCTTTGTCGAACTGATGCGCAGCACATAAAGTGACACTGTCCGACGGCTCCTGCAGCGATCCATTGGTAGCTGATGGCCATCATCGACGTCGCCATCACTCCCACAACCGTCTTAGCATAAGTTTGTGTTTGTCGGCTTCGGGGCGCATTCCGCGAAGCTTTTGCCATCCACAGCCAGGCCGCTGTCGCCCTGCGGGATGCACTTGCCTTTGATGCTGGCGTCTACCCGATCTTCCTTAAACTCCCCGTGCCAGCTCGTCCGGTCCGGCCACGTGTGCACGCCCTCGCCGTGACGCTGGTTGTGCTCCCACTGCCCCTCATACGTATCCCCGGTCGGCCACGTGTACAAGCCACGGCCATGAGGCTTGCCGTCCTTATACTCCCCCTTGTAACTTTCCGACCCGCCCGGCCACGTGTACTCGCCCTCTCCGTGTTGGAGGTCTAAGTACCACTGCCCCCTGTAAGTCGCCCCGTCCGGATACGTGTGCACGCCCTCGCCTTCTCTCTTGTCGTTCTTCCACTGCCCTTCATACGTCCCTAATCGGGGTGGCTCGGCTCTGACGGAAGGGAGGCACATCGGCACATTCCCATACACCATCTTGCCGCAGCCATCCATGGAACCTCCTTGGAACTGCCCTTCGTACTCCATCCTCCAAAAAAAATCCCCGTTCGGCCACGTCAGCTTGCCCTCCCCGTGTGGCCGGCCGTCCTCGACGTTCACCTCGCCTTCGTACTCCGCGTCCTCCCCTTTGTTTCTTTTCGAGGGTATCGTTTTCTTGCTGCGCAACTTGCCGCCGCCACGATCTGTCTTGGGCTTGGCCAGCATGTCAAGACATGCAGAGAGGGCTGCGCCAGCAGCGGGCTGCGCCGGATGTGTTGCGCTCGAAGAATCCACGGGAGTGGGGGCGCCTCCAAGAGCAGAAGGCGGCGTGGCATGATTACTAGCAGGAGCAGTTGTAGATGATGTCTTGTCCCCGTTTTTGGAAGCTGCTGATGGCGGATTTTGTTGATCCTCATGATCCTTGTCCGAAGTGGGTCCACTATCCATGTTCTCGCCATGTAGATGAAGTACTTTAGCCGCTGGCTTGTCTTCTTTTTTTTGCGCACCTTTAACACCATGGCCTGCTTTATCTATATCACTATCGTGCGGAAGACCTTTCTTTCCTGGTTCCTCGCGAAGTTGACGTTGAGGCAGTTGATGTGTGCTGCTTAGCTCTTTTTTTACAACTAGTGGCAGCCCAGTGCCATCACTTGGTCCGGCGCCGGCAGATGAAGCCGCGGCCGGCGGTGGGGAGGTACGCACCGGAGCCCCTCCTGCTAGTTGTAGTTGTTCCTCGTGGTGGTCCTGGTCGCCCGGGCCTGGCCGCCTTCCTGCCGCTCCGGCCGCGGGGTCCCCGCTTGCAGCAGCAGCAGCCTGAAGAGGATCCTCTGTTGCAGCGGACCGCTGTGCAACTACGGGTGAAGAAGCTTGATGCAGCGGCGCGTACTATCGACTGCAAATACGTTTGGCTCTGGAAGGGTTCCCGCCCTGTTTGTCACACATGAAGATCTTCTTTTCAGTTGTCATGCAGATGGTGGTCTGGAATTATGCACACAAATGCGCTGTATTTACAGGTGTAGCACACGCCTCACGGTCGCGATGCCTGTCTGGCAACATGACAGGTTCCGTATTGGCGTAGCAAGAAACTTGCGTATTTTCTTTTACTTTTGGTTTTGGGGCGCATGCAACATAAGAAGTTTATTTTCCGTCATCCACGAGAACGTGCGGGGCAAGTTGGGACCTCCCTTCAACTAGACCTAGAAACATTTGCAAGGCATAGCGCGGCCGCGGGGTCAGCACCACTGGGGGCCAGGTGTGGTCCGGCTGCAGCAGCAGCAGTGCCTTCGACTTCCTCAGGTCCTTCGTGTGGGTTGTAAAACCGACCGATGACGGCCGCTGCTGGTTTTTGCACTGGTAGTTTCTGCTTCTCATCTCCACTGGTGTTCTTGCCGCATTCTATGCAAGGGGAAGAAACTTCGACTTCCTTCATTTCCATGATCTGCTGTTCACCTACGCATACCAACAGGAACACGACTCTCGTGCTCCTCGTCGACGTCATGCGAAGAGGACAACAAAAGAAGAGCAGCTGCAATTAAATTTCGGCATCTTCGTAGTGTAGTTGTAAGAAGCTTGAAGTTGAAGTTTTCTTTTTCATACTGCCACAGGAGCCACTGCAATTATCCTCGTTCATCTTGTCTCCCATGTTCGGCTGGGCAGCTGGCGCTGCGTTTGTCTTGCGGCTTCCGTTGGCGCTTCCAGTTGTGCTCCTCTGCTGCTGTGATTGCTGCTGCGCGTTGATTTTTTCCACGTTCACGGCACTGACGAGAGGAGGGCATCCAGGAAAAAACACCCATCCACATCCAATTTGTCATGCAAAACACGTATAAATTTCTGTGCCTGTCATGCGAAAAATGGATGGGGATGGGTTTTTTTTCTGTGGATAGAGGGGCCGGCGATACCACTAGAGTGCTGGTCGTGTATGTTGATATCGCGATGCGCAGGACGCTGTGCATTGCAAAAGTATCGCACTCGTATAAATGCATTACAAATTTCCTCAGCATGAGAAATAAAATTTGTAATGCTGATTTACCTTAGCGAAAGGATTTGTAGTGTATGACTGCAATTACTACGAGTGCGATACTTTTGCACAGGATAGACGCTGGTTGCAGCAAGCAGGAACTTGTTCTTCCCCGTAGGATATCAAATGCAAAAATGCCTGGGTCTGGAAGATTCCAACTTGTCATGCTAAATCTCAATCATGCAAAGATCTGTGTTGCATAATTCCCAAAAGCTGTCCACTTTCGACCAAGTTGGGAGGAAGTTTCTCATGCAGGATAGGCATGGCAGAGACCTCACAGAGTCTGTCATGCGAAGTCCCGCATTCCGGACCTCATGGCCATGGGTCATGGAAAACCTGCATTACAAGTCTACACCCTTCCAGACCCAGACATTTTTACAGTTGATATAGGAGGTAATCGATATCCTATGCAAAGACGTCCCCACGACCCCGATAAGCTGGTGACGTCGTGCCAAATTGCGTGTTTACTTCACACGCGCGGTTCTCAATAAACGGCATTCTGTACAAAATGTTGGCGCTTGGTATTCTGTCATGCACTAATCAGGACAACTACGGGGCGCATTTGTCATGCGTCTGGAATATCTAGGCACAACTTCTACACTGCAGCGCCAAACTTGTCATGCGTGGCTCCCAAAACTTTTGGCTTTCTTGTCGTGTTGCAAAGTCCCTGTCTACTTGACTCTTGGGTCGTGAGGACATTTTTACGCACGATAAGCGGCGGCGCATAGTTCTGCTTCTCCTCTTGTACCTCGGACAGCTAGACGTCCTCGGCGAGGCGGCGCCAGCGCCTCTACGACGTGTAGAGTTTGTGCTTGTGGTGATCATGCTGGGACGACGACCTGCGGGCCGGTGACGAGCTGCGTTAGGAGTGCGCCGAGTGAAAGCCATGTTCCTTGGAGGTGGTCGGGGTGGTGGCTTCGCGTGGAAGATCTGGAACAAATCAAATTTAGTAATTACTACGAGACTACCACGCCGGCGTCCAGGACGCCGGCGATGGGGCGTCTAGTAAACTCAGAAGCATCTTCATCCAAATAAACTACGCAATGGAGGCCGCTCCAGAGGAAAAACGAAGCCGCCCAAGCACAAGGCCCCTTACTTTCTGCAACGCATCTTGCGGATTTCTTTCTCGGGAGCAGTTTGGACCTTTTACACCCCCTCCTGTGGGAGCCAAGGCTAGGGCGTAGAGGCTAGGAGCCACTGCTCCCGAGAAAGTGAAAGTAGAGGCCAAGGCGCAATAAAGTTGCATTTCTGCGAAAGAGATCGAGGCTTTCTCTCTCAGGAGAGGTCTTGCCTTTCTAAGTCCCCTCCTGTGGAAGGTGGCTACATTCAAGTCGGCGCCCGCGTGAATGCAAGCGGACCTGGCCCGACGTGAACATAAATCCTATCGGACTTGTCCCGGCGCCCCCTTGCATTTAGACGCTGGGACCGCCGTGCGGCTCAATTGAGGAAGATTGGCCCGGCGTCTGCGCTGGGAGCATTGCGGATGGCTGGCCCGGCGCGCGTCTACCTAAAAGTAGGCGGACGCACCCTTGGGCCTTGCCCAGCCCTCGGCCCACCTGCAGTGGAGTCTTTTCGCTGTCTTCAGCTGAATTCAGGCGGGCGCGTGCCCCGGCGCGCATCTGAATTCAGATGGGCGGCACTTAAAAGCCCCTCTCAGAAGCTTCTCTTAAGAAGCTACCTGCTAAGCGAAAAAAATGCCTAGAGAAATTTCTAGACCCGGTCTACCCCGGTTGTGCGTTTATTTCCATGTGACAACATGTCTTCACACCATCACACAAAACCAAAAGCCGTTCCTACTACATCATACAGCATCAAGCTTCTAACTCTATACCTTCCCCGGTCCAGGACGCAGTCGTGCAAATGCTTCAACCTCCACAGCTTGCAGAAGTGGCAATAGTGGCTTCGGCTTCGCGTGGAAGATCTGGAAGAAGTGACATAGTATATTATTGTAGAAACTACACTCGCCTGCTAGTTGTACTTCTGAGGAAGTAACAACACTACTGTTGAGCAGTAGGTTCTACTTGTTCCACATAACTGACGTAGTATTTATAGGAATTTTTTGTTTGTTCGTAAAATAAGAAGATGTTGACCGGTAGTAGTTCAAAAGTTTTGTATAAAAGTATAAAAATATTTCCGAAAAGTTTGCAATTTGTTGTTCAAAGCGTCGAGGTCGTGAAGTAAATGCTCTACTTTTGTGTCCTTCTAGGACTTGTTGCAGACGTGGGGACGACCAACAAGTCTCAAGAAAAATAACCTGTCGAAGAAGGGGGAGTCGTTCAATATTTCGTTTAGGCAAATAAAAACGATCATCGTGGTCTCGTCGGGCGCGTCAGTAGTTTCTTTTAGGAGCAATGCCCAGTATCGAGGAACGTCACGCAGTCCTCTTTGTTGTTGTACGAAAAGGAAAAAGTCATGAGGGACGTTTACGAAGAGGAAGACGTCGTCCTCCTACAGCACGGTACTACCCTGAGTAACATCACACACCACCGGACGATATATAGTTTTCCCTGAAACAAAAACCGACGTCAAAAACGCGGTTGTTCTAACCGAAGAGGAAAAACACATTCGATCAAACGAGAGCGACCACCAACACCGAGGATGAGAGGCAGACGACTAGCACGAAGTATATAAATCAAAATAAAGTGAATTTCACACGCATGGTATTCCGATTACACGAAAAAGCAACCGAGGAAATTCAGCTTATGGCACTAACGCGAATACTAAAGACCACCGATCAAACATCGTTTTCATCCTTCTTGACAACTTATTTTGAAGATACTGTGTACAGATGACGAAAGACCGACTTTTTCACCAAATGCGGGTACGGTAGAACAAACCGATCGAAATGCTCTTTACGTCATCGGGACATGCACAGCAAAGAGATCGGACCGGCTCCAGGACTACAGCACACAACGATATACGGACTAGACAGAAATGATGGATACCCGGCAGAAGTGTTCAATATTTCATTATTTTTTTTTCATCACAAGAACATGTTGTCCTCTTCGCACGCGATCCGAGCAGCTGAGCTCAGAGCTGTCGGCTCGGCTCGCCTACGGACGGTGGTGGAGCGAGAGCGTGCTCGGGGCTGTAAGAGCTGCAGCTGCTCGTCCGGCGAATGTTTTCAAAAGCTAAGGGGAAACTTGACCTCCGCACATACTGCTATAGTAGAGGCGGTCCACAACTTTACGAGTGCAGCAGCTGGAGCTCTTGACAACGCGTTCGCGTTGTACAACTAATTTCCACCATTACATTATCAACTACCGGTCTGCGTATCTAGAAAAAAGCAGCACTGCGGCAGTAATTTCCAGTAGGATTTTGAGTTCACAGTTATCATGTGCTCATCGGACTTTATCCACACAAGTTTTTTGTTTTTCTCCGAAACCTGTCTTCTGAGAGTGCACAACTCCCCCTCCCCCGGATTTGTATAGCATGAACGGCAATAGAAACACCAGCACAATTGGACCCTGTGCATGACAATAAATTTACGCATCTCATGTATTACTGTTTGGGCTTCCGGAGTCTGTCATGCCAACAGTGCCACAAGGCAGCGACGGACTGGTGGATTTGGGAATTTGCATGACAAATGAGAAGGAGAGGGGGTTGTGCACTCTCATATGTTTCGATGAATCCATCAGCGCCTGCGCACCGGAGGGAAGGCAAACCGCGTCGTTATCTGTATCAAATGCAAACATGTCTGGGTCTGGAAGATAATTGCCAGGTTTGTCATGCATATTCTGCATGACCCTCGATGTCTGAGTTGCATGGCCTAGAATGACAAATTTTTAGAAGGCTTCCTGATGTTGCCTATCCCGCATGAGAAATGCTCTCTCCAACGCGCGGTATAAACTGGACTCCCCTTCTTGCTGGTCATGCAATACAGATCTTTTTAGTATACAGAGACAGCATCACAAGTTGCAACCTTGTTCCCAGAGGACTACATATTGGCACTGCATATTCTGCAGAGACGAGCAAGAAGGGAAATTTCACCTTCTTCAAACTTCTCTGCACGTCTTCCTATGCATTGCAAAAGTATCGTACTAGTATAAATCGCAATACAAATTGGCTCAGCACTACAAATTAAATTTGTAATGCGGATTTACCTTAACAAGATAGATTTGTAATGCATAATTGCGAAGATTACTACGAGTGCGATACTTCTGCACAGGATACTTCCACTTGCCTCACCATTTGCAACGCGGTCCCTAACCGCAGCGGATTGTTTTCCCCACCATAGGCGTTTTTTTCCGTCACCTGCAGCTGGATCGCGGGGTCTTTGGACAGCTTGTCGACCGAGGTTATCAAATGTAAAAATGTCTGGTGTTTTGTCTGCACAGGGAAGAGAACGACTTTAACATTTTGAAGAAAGAAAAGAGAAGAGAACTACGTGGATATGTAAAAATGTCTGGGTCTGGAAGAATTCAACTTGTCATGCTGATTGTGGATTCCAAAAAAAGTCTGTATTGCATGAGCAGCAAAGAAAGTCCAAGCTTTGCTACACGGAAAGAGCATTTGTCATGCGGTATAGGCATTGGGAAGCCCTCACAAAATCTGTGATGCTAGGGCATGCATCACAGACTCAGACATCAGGAGTCATGCAAAATGTGCATGACAAGCCTGGCAATCTTCCAGACCCAGACATTTTACATTTGATAGAGGTGTTGTGGGGCATAAAGATTGGTCGCCACGTCGGGATATCCTGTGCAAAAGTATCGTACGCGTTTCGTATAAATGCAAGTCTTGCATTACAAATCTTGTTGCCAAGGCAAATCAGCATGACAAATTCCATTTCTCATGCTGAGGAAATTTGTGATGCATTTGTACGAGTACGAAGATACTTTTGCACTGCATACGGGAACAGGGGCGCGGCGACGTGGCGGAGAAACAGTTTGATGGGGAGGATCGGCATGGAGAAGTGAATCATCGGCGCATTCAGAATGGCGCCGCCGAACTGGGCATGCAGCGGGTGGGACTTTTCTTGAAGTCTGATAGAGGTATTTGATTTATTTCTATTTCACTTTCAGATTGGATTTCTGGTGCATCACAAAAAGAAAGAATTACTGTCTGTAGAAGGAGTAAATGACCGGGATGACAGCGAAGCTCAGCTGTACCATCCCAGCAATATATAAACCTAAAACAACTACGTATGTACCAAATTTATTTGCACTTCCATACCTTATCCCCAGCTGAAGTGCGCACGCGCCGCCCCAGGACTCTCCGTACAGGAAAAATTTCGTTTTCGTCGTTGTTTTCTTTGCGTATTTTTTCATACAGTATTTCACATACTCCTCGTAGTCGTCGATACAGTGTTCGTATGCAGTAGAGAAAAAAGTGTTACAGTTACACATTTGTTCTTGGAGTTGCTGCATCACAAATTTTCTCTGCGTGGCAGAGAAAGCCAAAGCTTGTAATGCAAAGATCATAAAGGAAAATATTACGTAGGAACAAGCGAGGCTCGCAAGCATTTCCTGCATGACAAAGGTCGTCTGTCTTGCGGCTCCTGCAACACAATGTGTAGTGTACTGTAACACTTTTTTCTTGCGATACTTCGAACTTCGGCAGGTAGTGTTTTTCCCGATCGTCCGTGTTGTCCGCGAAATAGCCGGCAGAATACCCATGTGTGTGGGTGTGTCAGGATTGAAATCGACAACGTTGAAATAATCTGTGATGCATAAAATGCAAGGCACGAAGTGACTGTCTTGCAGGGATTGCAAGCGAGACC
Source organism: Amoebophrya sp. A120 (assembly GCA_905178155.1). Lineage (NCBI taxonomy): Eukaryota > Dinophyceae > Syndiniales > Amoebophryaceae > Amoebophrya > Amoebophrya sp. A120. Next base: position 4,380,556 of record CAJINV010000002.1, on the reverse strand, counting down.
GATTGTGAGCCTGTTTGGGGTCTGCAATAGAGCTGCTCTAGTAGCATGACAAAAGACGCGCTCTGTCCCTAAACAGCATGACAGACTTGATTTCAACGGCGCCGAAATTTGTCATGCGCCGTTTGAAAATTGGGCTTCCGACTGGTATCGATTTTATGCATTGCAAGCTATTTCAAGAACTTTGTCGATTTCAATGCTGACACCACCATAATGTGCCACCGCATCGTAGAGAAAGCAGGAATACCCGCTCTCCGCAAAGTCGTACGTATGCATTGCAAAAGTATCGTACTAGTAGAAATCGCATGACAAATTCACTCAGCATGAGAAATGGAGTTTGTCATGCTGTTTTGCCTTGGGATCGAGATTTGTAATGCATGACTGCGATTACTACGAGTACGATACTTTTGCAGAGGATAGTGCGCAAGGGACAATAACCCCAAGCAATTTCCCTGCTGGTTTTTCAAGGCCTGCGAGCAATGTCCGAGGATGCCGTGGTACCCTGTGCAAAAGCTGCATCTGATACTCGTATTGCAATCATGCATTACAAGTCTTGTTCTTAAGCTGAATCAGCATTACAAATTTTATTTCTCATGCTGAGGAAATTTGTGATGCATTTATACGACAGCACAATACTTTTGCATTCCATACGTGGTGAAAAAAGATCAAATGTTGAGAGCAGTTCGGCTCGGGGTCTACAACTTTCGGTGCTGATGCAGAAGTCAGGGTGGTGCCGTCACTTCTTGCAGTAGAAGTGTTTGTTGTACTAGAACCTCTTAGTACCCCCTTCGGGTGGATCGTTCTCGTGAAGATTTTCTGGCCGCGCTTGTTTTTCCAGATCCCCAGCTCGGACTTGTCGTACTCCGGGGCCTTGATTGGTAAATCGTTTTTGAACTTGATATCGTTCAGCTTGTGGTTGGTTTCAGAGAGATATGAGAGTGCGCAAGAACTCCCCCTCCATCGCATTTGTATAGCATGAAGATGAACGGCAATAGTACAACAAGCATCAGCAAGAAAAAGAATTATGCCGGTTTTGCATGACAAATTTGCACTCGAGTGTAGTGCTATTTGGGCTACAAGAACTTGTCATGTAAACAGTGCCAAGAGGCAATATATGTTGGATTGGGAATTTTGCATGACAAACGAGGGGAGGGGGAGTTGTGCACTTTCATAAGAGAAACTCCACGGTGAAGGGCCGGGTCGTTCCTTCGTAAGAGGAAATCTTGCGGAAAAACGCCGGAATGGTTTGGAAAAAAAATTTGAAGAAAACGTCAGCGACCTTGTCGAGAAGCGCAGTTGCGGCTCCCATCTTGCTGAGTAGCGGATCGGTCTGTGTGCCCGTGCCGAGAGAAAATGTGGATGTAATGTGAAAGTAAAACTCAAACTTGAGCTTCTACGAACAAAAGAACAAAGCGCCGCTTGTCCTTGTCCTCAAGTCAATCAAGATGAAGATTGTATCAAGATTGTCGCTCTAGTACTAAAAGTCGATCGCTGAGAGAGACAAGGTGGACACCAACACTGACTTTTCAATACGAAGAACAGAAGAACAGAGCTGCATGACGATATTCGACGAACAAAGCGAAGATGGAAAACGAAGAACGATCGCAAAAAGAAGACACATTTATCAGTCGCGCCCTAATTACATTAGGATCAAATTCGTATTCGATCAGATGGAAAACGCCAGGTTGATATCAGATTCAGAACGAGATGCAACACTGTGTCTGTGGGTCGGTGGCTGAGGACCACAGCCTCAACAGGAAAACGCCCACGAAAAAAAATAATGGCGAGCTGTAGCTTGTTTTTGTTCGGAGTTTGGTGCGACCTTTTTTCTGGTGACGATGCATGGGTTGATGTGATAGGAGGGTTTTTGGTGCGTTTGCACAACTTTGAAATGAAAATATCGATATCGAACATTTTCCAGCGCCAGGGGAGAAGCCAGAAAATTGCACTTCAGTATCATCACTAAAAAAATTTTCTCAACCTTTCATCATTTTCTGTACGTTGTAATTGTAGAAGTGTTCCTGCCTTTATTCCTAGGCCAAGCGAAGACGAACTATCCTGTGGCGCAACAAGAATTTTTCCAGATTCAGCTTCAGGGTACTGGTGAAACAGTATCAGTAAACCTCTACTAGGTACGTGTACGTCCAGAAGAGATGCCTTGATCGTTGTACGTGAAACTTATCTACGGCGGCCGGTATTTTTTGTTCTTCTTCTTCTTCTATCTTCCGTTCCTGATAATTTTCCTGCTCCAGGACCACGACTACGGATTTTCATCTTCGTAAATTCAAATTCTACTGTGGTCAACATCTCGGCAGCTGCTACGACTACCTCTAGCTGCACCTAGTGGAGAGAATTATGATCAACGATCTTCGTAGCGCAAGACTCCACCTTTCCGCTGCCGTATGGAGTGCAAAAGTATCGTACTAGTATATATAATAAATTGCATGACAAATTTGCTCAGCATTACAAATGAAATTTCTCATGCTGATTTACCTTGAGAAAAAGATTTATCATGCATAATTGCAATAATTACTACGAGTGCGATACTTTTGCACAGGATATGCCGCAAGAGGTCCCAATCATCCGCGGGTCGGAAGCCGTATCCTGTGCAAAAGTATCGTACTCGTACTGCAGTCATGCATTACAAATCCTGTTCTCAAGGTAATTCCGCATTACAAATTTCATTTCTCATGCTGCGGAAATAATTTGTATATGCATTTATACGAGTACGATACTTTTGCAATGCATAAACCGCTACAGTTCAAATGGAAGTTGTTCTTGCGCTTAGACGTCATGTTGATCTCGGTTTGTTGTTGTCCTCCTAATGGTCCTTTTCCGGCAGGAAGTAGATCATTCGCATTCATTCCTAGTCGCCCGAAGTTATTGTGATAGGGGCTGCGATCATACGGATGATGATGTTGATGACAAGCATCCGGATCCGACGCTGACGCGCCGCCCTTACTACAGCTCCTGAGCGGACCACCAGCACCTCCGTAATATCCGAAAACACCTTTCGGGTTGAAGCGAGAAGAACCTCCGCCAGCACCATGCTGATGCTATCCTGTGCAAAAGTATCGCACTCGTATTATTGCAGTCATGCATTACAAATCTTTTTTTTAAGGTAAATCCGCATTACAAAATTTTATTTCTCATGCTGAGGAAATAATTTGTAATGTATTTATACGAGTACGATACTTTTGCATTTCATAGATGCCAGCCACAGTAGATTCCCCCCGCTTTCATGCAAGTCTCCAACAAATCCGTCGAGTGTAGAAGTGCTCCAGGTTTAGCTGCACACGACCATGAGATAGAAAAAAAACAACCTCCATGTTGCACAGAAGTACCTGTTGCCTAGAAAGAACAAGAATCCTTGTCAAGAACTAGAAGATGACAGCAAATGCAACTAGGAACAAAGGCCACTTGTAGGAAAAGTGAACCAATTTCGAAGTGGGAGCACCACCGGAGTAGCACACCAGTCGCACATCTACTTCAACTTCATGCACTAAACAAAGATATTCGTTCGAAACTCGGCATAGTGTAAAAATCAGTGCAAGTAGAAAACAAGCACAGATGTTGTACACCAAGACACAACCACGGATATTTGATTATCGCTCGACAGATTCATCGGAAACTACTGTGCATACCCTCGCCCGTCCACGGTCCCTGGCCCGGCAGTCTGAAGTTGTTGTTGGCCGCGTGGTGCTGATGTTGTTGTTGATCAGAATTGTTCAACATCCCGAAACCAACACCCGGATTCCGACCAGGAACCCCAACCCCACCGCGTGGCGGAGCATTACTAGCATTGGGGTTCAGTTGCCCGTAGGTCTGCGGCGCATGATGATTGCCGGTTGTTTTAGAAGTCCCTCCAAGTTCTTGCTGTTGTTGTCCGAGATGAGAAGTCGAAGTGCTATTGCTGCTACCTCCATGCGCATTCGCCCTCCCAGCGGCCGAGTTATACAGGGGAACCGGCGGACGAAATTGGTGTAACCCCGTGACCGCGCCGGAGCTTGCGTGAACGGGCCGACCGTTGTTATTGTAGACCGGACGCCCGTTGACATATTGGACTGTTGGGAGGTTTATGCATTGCAAATATGTGTCTGCTGGGTCTGGAAGGATGTAACTTGTGTTGCTGTTGCTGTATCTGGATACTGCAAAAATCTGTATTGCATGAACAGCAAAACCAAAACAGGTCGTCCAGTTTTTCTCATGCTGTATCCGCATCAGAAAGCCCCCACAAAATCTGTGCTGCTAGTGCATGCATCACAGACGTCAGCAGTCATGCAAAATGTGCGTGGCAGACCTTGCATCGTTTCAGACCCAGACATATTTGCATTTTTTGATAAGGTTGTGCGGATTGTTGACGTACGGTTGTGCAACCGAACCGGTTACCGGGTTGTTGTATACACGAGGCGCACCGCCCGCGGTCCCACCTTGTGATGTCGATCCTGGTGCTCCACCAGCCGGCGGCGGTGCGGTGTGCTTCGAACTTGCATTTAGTATTGGATTCCCGCCAATGCCGCCTGCGAGCAGAGGATTGCTCATCGGTCCGCCGGTTGTGTGTAGATGTGCAGCTGACAAAGTAGATGCTACTTGTGGAGGTCCAACGACTTCAACACTCGCACCAGTACCACTACTCCCCCCTGCTCCCGTCGTGGAAGTAGTAGTAGAAGTTCCAAACTGGCAACTCCCGCGGTTCGTGTTTGTCTCGCCCCCGTCTTCCCCAATGACCACCCCTGGCGGGGGGACTAAGGGGACCTTGTGCGCTTGCATCACCTTCAACATTTCCCCAAAATACTCGAAGCCGTTCATGCACTCGGTCGCGTCGGTTGCGGCCTGAACCGTTTTGAAGGTGATCTCGAGTAAATCTTGAAATTTGTGCTCTTTCACGGTTTTATCCACGACGGATTCCATTTCCCCAAACCGTTGGAACCACTCTAAGAGACATTTTATGCAAGACAAAAACTATGTGAGTGTAACAAGTCTGTGATGCAGGAAATGCAAAACTGTTGCGCTTGTCATGCTGGATCTGCGTCATAGGCTACTTTCGTACGTGTTTTCGCGTACTAGCTGCGCATGACAGGTTCTTTTCCCTGTATTGCAAAACGAATTTGTGATGCTGCTCTTCCTACAAAGTTACACTTACACAGTTTTTTTCTTGGATACATTTGTGCTTGTTTTTATTGTCGAAATTCGCCGGGAGGTTGGTGATGCGGATCCGGTTGTATCCTCAGTAAAAACGTACCCACACCAGAGTCAAGATGGCAAATCTGCTAGACAAATCAACCAGCTTTGGTTGCTTCGCATGACAAGTGTGTCCTCGTAGTGTAATCCGGTTTAGGTAGTTCAGCAGCATCACAGATCTAGCATATCATGCGGATTCTGGCATCACAAAGCTCACAACACCACTAGAAAATGCTTCTCATGGGTCTCCGCATGAGAAACATTTTCAGCATGCTGATTTGCATATACAACTCTGGTGTGGGTAGGTTTTTGCTCAGGATAGGTTGGTCAAATTTTTCAGTCTTTCCTTCTCCGCTAAAGTGGCGACAGTTTCATTCCCCTCACCATCTATTACAATGAAAAGTGCCCCCAGCCCCGAATTTGCAAAAGTTTCTCATGCAAAGTTTCCAAATGAGAGGCTTTTGTCTTGCATGAAAGGAGCGCAAGCATTTCTGACGCAGAATCTAGGGGCGCAAGGTATCTTTTGCATCAGGGATCCGCCTGCTGTTGGGCTCCTTTGCATCACAAATTTGCGCTATTCAGAATGGGAAATTTGTCATGCTGATAGATGCAAGAGGGCGAATGTTTCGTTTGGAAAGGTTTGCAATACAAATGCTCCCAAGTTCGGGGGTGGGGGCATTTTTCCTTACGATACCATCCGTCTCGGATTTTTTGTCACTGTGGTTTTTCATCGTCGACGTTCCAAGAGCCGTATCAAATGCAACGATGTCTGGGTCTGGAAGAATGCAAGGTTTATTGTCATGCACATTTTACATGAGTCCTGTTGTCTCTGATAGATGCCCTAGCATCACAGATTTTAGGAGAGCTTCCTGATGCCTATAGCGCATCAGAAATGTCCTCTCGCCATGGCAAAGCTTGGACCACCTCTTTCGCTGTTCATGCAATACAGATTTATTCTAGAATCCAAATCCAGCATCACAAATTGCATCCTTCCAGACCCAGACATATTTGCACTGAATAAACCGGCGGCGGCGGGGGATTGACACCGATCGGCTTCAGGCCCGGATTCGAGCTGTACTCTATCAAATGCAAATATGTCTGGGTCTGGAAACTTGTGATGCTGAGTTGCGCATGATTGAAGCGCTTGCAATGGCAGTCAAGCATGACAAGTTTTTAAGACGCCTGTTGATGCCTAATACGCATTACAAATCGCGTTTTTGCATGACAAAGGAAGCTCCTCTTTTGCTGCTCATGCAACACAGATTGTCCAGGAATGCAAGACACGCATTACAAGTTCCACTTTTCTAGACCCAGACGTATTTGCACTTCATATACTCTTGTTTGTAACAGTAGGCCTCTTGCCAGGACCGCTGTTGCTCCCATTTTCGTTTTTCCTCGAAGGAAATGGTATCGTTGTAAATCCCGAAGCCCCGGTTCCGCGCGGCGATATTCGGGTCGTTCGGGCCTTCCAACATGGATTTCACCGGATTTTGGAAATTGATCTTCTCCAGCACCTCTGCCCGCGTTTTCCCCTTCTGCAAGTCCTGCCGGATTTGGACCGAGGATTTGATGGTCACACGATAGCCCTTAATCATCGGATCCGCCAAGCCGTGGATCGCTTTTTCAATTCCCTGGCGGTCTTCAAACTGGATACACGCGATGGAAAACATGCCCCGTCCGGGCACGAACCGGATGTCGGCAACCTTGCCGCATTTCTCCGTGAAATAATTCCGGACCTCGTCCTATCATATGTAAAAACGTCCCCATCTTCCCATAGTCAAGTTGGGAACTTAGCAATACAGATCCAGAAGTTTTAGGAGCCACGCATGAAAAGTTGCAGTCCGCAGTGTAGTCGTGCATGTTAGCAGGGACAACCGCATCACAAATCCATCTGCTTATCCTGTTTGCAGCATTACAAATTCCAGAACGCGATTGGAACAAATGCCCGCCTTAGAGATGCGCATTACAGATTTTCCTGTAATCGCAAATCAGCATGACAACTATGGGGTGGGGATGTTTTTACCCAGGATACGTCCCGCGTCGCGTGGCGGTGCACGTTGGAGACGACGGCCGTGAGCTCCATGTTCTCCTCGGTCTTTTTCCGCTGTTCGTACACCGCACAGCTATGAATTGCAAAAGTATCATCGTGCTAGTAGTGATTTTTGCAATACAAATTTGCTCACCATTTTTACGAATGAAAAAACTTGTCGTGCTGATTTACCTTAGGAACGAGATTTGTCTTGCATGCTTGCGATTAATGGACTAGTACGACATGGACATTTTTGCAATGAATTCATATCGGCTGGTCGGAGACAAATCGTCCACGTTTTGGCAGCCGAGATCGTGATTTTTATCCGATGTGCTAGAAGCTCCTGCTGCTGGTGTACTACTAGCCGCGTCATGGCGATTATTGTTCTGCTGTTCGGATCCTGTTGAACCAAGAGACGCTCGCGCAGGAGGAGCAGTAGTTACTACTCCGTGGGGGTTCACGTTTCCTTCCTGATCGAAAGACTGGCTCTTGTTAAAAACGTGAAGACTTTGTTGCTGTTCAACATTGTCCTTGTTATCAAACGAGCTCGTCGCGGACAATTTTCTACTCACCGTCTCCAACTCCTCCCGTTTGTCCGCACGCACGGCAAGCCACCCGACCTTTTCCCCCTTCTGCACCAAAGCGCTGGGGTCGGTCAGATCGTACACCTTCCGATTTTGCTCGCGGTGGAGGAAGAAATCGGAGGCGGGGGTCCCCGCCGCCGTGGAAGTTACAGTGTTGTCTTTCTGGTGGTCGGAGGTGCTCTTCCGGTGGTTGCCTTGAGCAGTCTCGTCATCTTGGCCTTCGAGCGCGCCGTCAGTTTTATTCACATCCTGTGGAGGTCCATCAAGAGCACAGGACGATTTTCTCTTATTTTCCGCATTGCTCTTGTTGCAGCTGCTACTTCCGATGGGCAATTCGCTTAGCCCGAGATTGTTGTTCTGAAATTTGTTACAAGAGCTGCTTGCAGCCCCAGTAGCAGCTTTTGAAGATGACGTCGTGTTGCTGTAGTTTTTCGGAGTTGTGCCACTTATTTTCATATCCTGTGCAAAAGTATCGCACTCGTATAATAAATGCAAGTCTTGCATTACAAATCTTTTTCTTATCGTAAATTCGCATTACAAATTTTCTTTCTCATGCTGAGGAAATTTGTAATGCATTTATACGAGTACGATACTTTTGCACAGGATATTTCATCTCGACTTTGCGGCGCTTCTGTAGATGTATAACCCGCTCAGGTGTTGCAATCTCAAATCGGTTACCATAGAATCTGGAATTTGTGTTGCATGCCGAGCATGACAGAATCGCAGCGCGTTCCATTTTCTGCAATACAAATTTTGCCAGATTGTAGTGGGGTTCGGGGCTCCGGAACTTGTCATGCGCAATCCTATGAGGGCTGGCTAGATCATGCACTCTTGCGTCACAGATTTCCATATTCTATTGTAACGTTTGAGATTGTAACACCTGAGCGGGTTATAAGATGGCCTGGCTTTTTCACCCCGCCCTCAAACATCAGCTTCTCGAGGTCCAAAAAGGACACATCGCCATCGTTAAGAAACTTCATTTCTTTGATATGGGATTGGGAGGTTCTTATTTCGGGGTGATACTACTTCTGCTGGGCTGCAGGAGCTTCCAGAATTAATATTTTTAGAGCAGTAGATTTTACTAAAGGTGTTGTAGTAGTTACATCGATGGTAGTTTCATCTCCTTAATAATGTGCTCCACGGTCAAGAATCGATGTGAAAAACGGTCCATAGCGGCCGTGACACAAGTTACCTAGAACTTCTTAGTACCTTTTGGGAGTGCAAAGTTATTCAATCACAACAGCTAGTCGTGCTTGCGGTGAAACAATTTTACTGTCGAAAGCAAATCAACAATCCGCTGTAAACAAACATAATGAGAGCAGGAAAGCATGTTGAGATTCAGCGAAGGAAATGGAAAATGCCAGATCAAGATCTACTAGATCATCTGGTACACATGGATCCACCTGCACGACACCTGATGATCCTTGCGAACTTGTAGCTTAGACTGTACAGCAGGGATCTCGTTGTTGTATGTAATGAAAATGAAAATGATCAAAGCCATCAGAAGAACTGGCAGATCTGTGCTAGAACCGACCTTGAGCACATACTTGCCATGGCAGACGGATCTATTCGAACTGTTCTTCTTGTTTTCCACCATCTCACCTATTCACGTTCATGCCTGTTTCATAAAACAAGGCACCACCTAGGCGTGTGCTGTCGCAGCCACTGGTGGGTGCAGTCTGAGAGTGAGAGATTTTCATTTTCATAGACGTCGGGGGTAGGAGGTCGTGCATTTTCAGTTTTCTATTATACCAAAATTGAAATTTGGCTGCCAAGCGCTATCTCTAGTAGGAGTTGTCGCAATGTGAAGATTCTTAGATTCCATCTCCGCAAGGCCAGTTATATTTGAATCGTTCACTTTTCATGTTATTGTCAAATTGGTACAAGGTTTAGCAATAGAAGAAAAGATCCTCAGCAAGGAACTGCTGCTGTTCTGCTTATTTTTGTTCTTGCCTGTTCAAGATTATACAAGAGTCGGTCATTTTCAATTTCAGACAGAATTAAACACAAGGAAAAATTAATATCTGTGCCTAATTTACAAGGAATTTTGTCTAGATCTAGAAACTACATCTTGGATTTCTTGTTGTGAAAACTTGTTGTGAGGATGTCAATTAAATAACGAATCTATACATATTTTCTTCTGCTCATTTCGGCATAGCTCAGCTGGCACACCGGCAATCGAAACAGATTGGAAGATCAGGAACCCTGGTTGCTCGCCCCTGGTTGTTCTTGCAAACCGCTACTCACTCCATCATGACCACCCAGAGCTTGTTCTTCGCGGTCAGGTACAGGTAGTCCTGCGAAAGTTGTAACAACTACAAATTACTTGCTATCATTCCGCATGCGCAGCACCGCCCCTTTCTCCAGCGGTGGCAGCCCCTCCTTCGCCCGTCTCTTTTCCTCCTCGGCATACGCAGTTTTTTGGAAATCAACCGCCCAGCTTCCCTTCGGCCGGTAATCTCGGTATCGGTAGTCCAAAAACGAGGAGGGTGGCGGTAAATCTTGGCCGGGTAATTTCGCCTGCTCCATTTCCTTTTCCTTCTTCGTCAAGCTCCCAAGTGCCGAATCCGACTGAGTCCCGGGTTTATGTTTCCCCATGCCAGCGTGGGCTTTGCGAACCTTGTTGTATCGCACGAAAAAAGTGTTTGTTCACTGTAACGATTTGGCGAGTTTTGCATCACAAGCTTGCTCTACATGACAGGAAAAATTTGCCATGCGAGGTTGCCAAGGGAAAACACGGCCAAGAGTGCGCTTTCTTGCATGTTTAGCAAGACAAGCACTTCTGAGATGCATTTTTTGCATTACAAGTTAACAGTGAAACAGTTTTTTCTTGCGATATGTTGATGTCTTCCTGCACTCGGTGGAATTTGATGTGAATCCCGGTCTCACGCTTGCGGGTCTGATAGATAGGTTTTTTTGTAAATCACAACACTAACACTGGTTCAGCATGAAAACAAGCATCACAAATCAGGCCTTGCAAGCGCATGTATACATGACAAGCAAGTTCTTTCAAGAAAGTGGGTAGCCTCGTCTAGAAAAAAAAAATACGTTGACAAATTCCATCCAAATTTTCTTCAGTGGTTCCTTCATGTGTTTTATCCAAGAAAAAAACTGTGTTAGTGTAAATCTTTTGGGAAAACAGCATCACAAGTTTGTCTGCCATGACAAGAAAAACTTGTGATGCGCAGATTCAAAGGGAAAACACATAGGAAGCGAGCCGACCATGCGTGTCGAGCATGACAAGTGTAACTGTTTTGCATTTTCTGCATCACAGATTTACACTTACACGGTTTTTTTCTTGCATATGTTTCATCCGGAGGATGTAGTCCGCGTCGGAAGCGTTTTTCCTGATCCTCGTCGTCATCATCAAATGAATCAGCCTTTCCTTCTATGCATTGCAAATATCGATCTGGGTCGGGAATAAACTTGCGATGCTAAAATGTGAGTAGCGGGCGCACTCCAATTATACGCAGCCAAGCAAGACAAACATTTGAGTTGCTAGTGTGTTTTGTTTTCCGCATGGAAAATTGTATTTTTGCATAACAGGCAAGAGGCCCTCTTTCTGTTCACGCATCACAGACTTATCTATGAGTCATGCCAGACAAGCATGGCAAACTCCTGCACTCATCCAGACCCAAACATATTTGCACTTGATACCTTCTCTGATTCCTTGATCCTGTCGCCCCGCTGAATATGCGTCTTGACCGACGGAAGAACTTGGGCCATGCTCCGCATGGAATTCCGGATTTCCGTCGTGGTCATGCGGACTGAAAGTAGGTTTTGTTGGAAAGAGAAATTTGTCATGCTATTGCAGGTGGCATGAGAAACAATGCTAAATTATCTTGCTACACAACAGGACAACGATCAGGAGACAAACAAAACGGTACAACTACGTGCAGAATCACATTTATTAATACCATCCTGCTCGATCTGCTTCGGTTTAATTCCCTCGTGTTTGTCCATTTCCTTCACTATTCTCTCCCTTCCCTGACTGCTCACCCGCAGCTTCTGCAGTTCTACCAGCCTCCTCCGTCGCACCTTGTGTCCCCAAGCGGTACACTGCAATCGGTAGTAAAAGAGCTCGTCTTGGTCGTAATTGTTGACGAGGGAGCGGTGATTGCGGGAGAGGTAGTCGAGCCTGGTATGATTGAATGCTGATAAATATGCAAAAAACAATGTAGAAAAATCAGAAATGCTGTCTGTCGTGTAAGGTTGGAATCAGTTCTAGTAGCTGGAGGACACCACGCTTGGGAAGATCATGAAAGCAGCTGCAAAAAAATCGTACTTGTCCCCTTCTTCTTTGTAGTAGTTCGGCGATTCGTAGTGCGGCTTTTTGCTTAAATTGTAGTCCGTGAAATCTTTGAACGGATTTTCCGTGTAAAACGGCCCCTTTTCCTCCATTTTCATCGCTTTCGTTTTCCGCATCCTCTCATTCTCGATTTCGGAGCTCAGTCTCGTTGTCGCGGACCGGATACTATGCACTGCAAGAGTTAGAGTATCGTACTCGTAGTATTCCAAGACAAAGTAGCTCAGCATTACAAATGGAATTTGTCATGCTGATTTAGCTTGGAAAAGAAATTTGTAATGCACAACTGCAACTAGTACGAGTACGATACTTTTGCAGTGCATAGATACTCGGCGCTTTACTCCCGCCCGCAGGTGCACCTTCGCCACCTCCCGCGCCCCCCTCTTCTTCCGTTAAAAACTCAACGGAGCTCGCTTCCATCAAATCCGCAAAAGCCGGGATGGGGACGGAATACTGCACGCCCGGGGTTGTTGGCTGCCCCGAGTAGAACCCGGCCATGGCCTTATTCGTGTGCTCGTCGGCAGATGATCCGGAATCTTTGTCTTTGGATTGGTTTAAATTCGTATGCAATGCAAAAGCATCGCACTTAGTATAAATTGCATTACAAATTTCCTCAGCATGAGAAATGAAATTTCTAATGCGGATTTAGCTTGAGAAGGAAATTTGTAAGTATATGCATGAATGCGATTTTTACTATGAGTACGATACTTTTGCAATGCATAATTTGTGTTCCCCTGCAATTGGTCCATCTCGACTAAATCATACCCGTATGTGACGGTGGGGACGTTTTCGAGCGACTGTGCCCCCGCCGACCGCAAGTCGTCAAAGATTGGGTCGGTCATCGTGCTGCATTCTAGTTCCTCCCGCTTCACCTTTTTCGGCGCGTCGGGGCTGATCGCCCGGGGGCCGCCGGAATTGGTGGAGGAGTAAAGAGAAGTGTAAGTGGTCGCAGCGCCTGATCATGTACGTTTGAGTTTCACCTAACTACACGTAGTTGCATCAAGTGCTAGTTTATAACTCCAAACTTGCAGTTTTGCGTGCTGCCCGTACAGAAGCAACGCCTAGTACATTTGTGCGTGCACACTGCAAACGGCTTGAATATTTGTGAAATAGAAATGATCATCATCACAAAAACACAAAAGATGAAGATACTAGCATTTGAGCGATCTACAACTCAGCCTCAAAATGCTAAGTAAGCATACCTGATAAACTCTTCTTCACCGGGCTGCGCTGCTCGTACGCGTTCCGCAAAGCCAGCTCCTCGCAATATGCGACCAACGGGTGATCTTCCGGCAGCAAAGCTTTCGCCACCGCTAAAGCCTGGTCTCGGTACAGCTGCTGCAAGTCCAACTGCGACTGGTTCCCCGCTATCAAATGCAAAAGCATCGCACTCGTAGTTGTAATCGCAGTCATGCATTACAAGTACCAGCCATGCTCCGGCTGCCGCCGGAGCGCAAGGCTGTTGGGCCGGGGCAAGACTGTTTGCCGATCGGACCATAATGCCACGGGCCTAATATAATGCACGACGAAACATACTGGAGTCCTGCCGCCTGTTTGCGCCGCGCCAACCCGCAGGGCCACTTGCGCGCTTCCCGCGCCTGTGGGCGCCCTGCGCACGGGGCAGCTGCAAAGAACACCGGGGGCGAACAGAAGCCGCCCGGCGCGAGAGGGTGGCCGTAGCGCGAGAGGGCGGCGCGAGAGGGTGGCGCGAGAGGGTGCGCGAGAGGGTGCGCGAGACGGTAGCGCGAGAGGGTTCGGGCCGGCCTATGCATGAAAAGGCCGCAAAAAAACAGCTCTGCGCCGAGCGGATTCGGGTTTTTTTACCCCTCTCGCAGACCCTCTTTTTCACCTCTTCCGAGAGGTGTTGCTAATAGTCCGGCTATACTCGCCGGTAGAGGTCTACAGAGGTGGACGAGAGGTGGCCCAGAGGGTGTGCGGGAGGTTCCTCCTTATTCGCGCAACCTCTCGGCACCCCTGTCCCCCTCTCGCTTACCCTCTCGGGACCCTCTCGGCCACCTCCGGGCCCCATAGGCGCGGCTTTAGGGTGAACGGTTCGGCTGGCTATACCCGCGCCACCTCTCGGCCACCCTCCCGAACGACCTCCCGCGCCACCCCTCCACCTCTGTCGACCTCTTTTGGACCTCTGTCGACCTCTTTTTGACCTCTCGGCCACCTCCCTTCGACCCTCTGTAGACCTCTTTTTTCGCATGAATATAATAGATAGTAATCCACTCCAAGGCAAAACAGCATGACAAATTCCCTTTGTCATGCTGCGCTAATTTGTATTGCAGTTTTACACTAGTGCGATGCTTTTGCAATTCATATCCGCCCCCGCGGCCTTCGACCGACTCGGGGACCGCATGTATGGAGGCGTCAGGATCGAAATCGTCAAAGTTGAACAAATAGTTTGTCATGCATAAAATGCAACCCACAGGGTGCCTGTCTTGCAGAGTAGGCAAGGAAGGCAGACTGTAAGTGTAAGCCTGTTGCGGGGTAGAAATAGAGCTGCTAAAGTAGCACGACAAAAGGCGTCTTCCTTACCCAAACAGCATGACAAACTGGATTTCGGCTCTACCCAAATTTCTCATGCGCCACATGGAAACTGGGTTACAACTTTCATGCATTTTTTGCATTACAAGTTATCACTATTTCAGCTTTGTCGATTTCAATCCTGACACACCCATAGCATGTTGATGGGGTGTAACCCGGCGACCATCGGCGCGGTCTCCGCTAGTGCTTCTAGCAAGAGGCATTTCAAACTCACCCCGGCATTGTACAAAGCGTCCAGTCTTTCCGTTGGGATTTTCGTCTGGCAGTAGTCTATATGCATTGCAAATATGTCTGGGTCTGGAAACTTGTAATGCTGCGTTGGGAGTAGTGAATGCTCTGTAACGCAGATGCACAGCCAAGCATGAGAAATATCTGCGCTACTACTTTGTGTTGCGTTCTTCGCATGACAAACTGCGTTTTTGCATGATAGGCAAAAGGGTCTCTTCTTGGACACGCATCACAAACTTTTTGGTCATGCCAGACAAGCACGACAAGCCTCGGAATCTTGCAGACCCGGACATTTTTGCACTGGATAGTCTAAAATGTTGTCCGCGCAGTCCAACGCTTCCATCAGTTCTTCTTTCGACTCCTCAAACGGACTATGCATCGCACAAGTATCGTGCGGAGCAGAAATTGCATCACAAATTCTATCGGCAAGCCGAGAAGTTGAATTTGTCATCGTAGGCTTAGGTATTTCTCATGCGCAGTGGGTTGCAACAGACTTTCTTTCTTAGCACGAGTACGAATACAGTTTTGCCCTGAATACGCGCTCAAATCCGACAAAATCTATCACAGGAAAAAAGTGTTTCACTGTAAGGATTTTGCAACTTTTGCATCACAAGTTTGTTCCGCATGACAGAGAAAATTTGCCATGCAAGCTTCCTAAGGGAAAACACAGCTAAAAATCTACTTTCTTGCATGTGTAGCAAGACAAATGCTTCTGTGTTCCATTTTATGCATCACAAGTTTACAGTGAAACAGTTTTTTCTTGCGATAAAATCGCCGCGGCGTTCATTCGCAACGTGCCCTCAATCTGCTTCGCCGCGGCGAAATGCTGCCCGGGGGAGGTTATGCATTGCAAAAGTACCTTCGTAATCGTAGTAATCGCTATGATGCATCACAATTTTTTTTGTCAAGTCAGACCCACAATACAAGTTCCATTTCTCATGCTGAGGACATTATTTGTCATGCGATTTATACTAGTACGATCTCCATCTCTTTGCAGTGCATAAAGGTTGGTCTTCTCGGTTTGAAGACCCCACCACTCATCGGCTTCTTCACCGGAGATGTGTCTGCGGGTGCGGTTTTGGAGCGCAGTTTGTCCGGAGAAGATGAATTGTAAAACGCACCATTTATTCCACTCGACCCGGGCGGGATCGTATTCGTATGTTGTTGTTGATAGAAGAACTGTCCGGAGGGTGCGGAGGCGCCGGGTGGGGGGAGAAAGCTGTCCTCTTGTTGGAAATAATGCGGTCGGATGGTCTGGGAAAAATTTTCGTCCACCGATGGTAGGCCGCCGGAGGGGGGAATGGTGCTGGACGGTTCCTGCAAGGAGATCGAAGGATAATTCTCGTCTTTCTCAATCGACATGGACCTGTGATCTACCTCCATCAAAGACGAGCCGGAGAGGGAAGTCGTGTGCTGTGCCTGTGGCGGATTCACGTTCTGTCTACTGCCACTTCGCGACGTAGATCTCGATCCCCCGGCTTTCGATCCCGGCCTGGAACCCGCTGCGGCGTTCTCTTCCTTCGCTCGTTCAATCGCTGCGTCGTCGGAGTAGAAATTCACCGGCCTGCATCCCCGGAAAAAATCCCATCCACATTAAGATCAAATCTGTTTCTGTCATGCAAAACGTGCAACATATGGATGCATTCCCTGTGTTTTTTGTCATGCAAAAAAAATGCAATGCGAAATGGTAATGGATAGGCTTTTTTCTGTGGATAGCCTGCTTCTGCGACTCCCCGTCCTGGAACTTGATCCCTGCTGATGTTGCAGTAATCCCGCTGGCGTCGCTATCCAAGAAAAAAACTGTGTCAGTGTAAGTATCTTTGGCTGACAGCATCACAAGTTTGCTCTACGTGACAGAGAAAACCTGTCATGCGTGGCTTGTGAGGGAGAACACACATGAAAAGAGAACTTCATAGCTGTCTGGCATGACAGGCGTAACTCCGTTGCGTGTTCTGCATTACAGATTTACACTTACACAGTTTCTTTCTTGCATAGTCGCTTGGTTCTCGTAGTAGATGTCCAACGGATGCGGGACGGTTTTCGACGCGCGAAACGGCTCCGGGTTGAAGAACGCCGGTCGTCTCGGGTTGTGGAAGGGGTGTTTGGAAATCTGCTTCTGGTTAATCACCCACTTTTGTTCCCCACGACTGGTGCCAGTGCCACCCTGGGCTTGTTCTTGGCCACCACCCTGACGAGACGAGCCTTGGCTCCTGCCTCTACTTCTACTCTGCGGGGGTCCGGAGGAGTTATGTAGTTGGGAGGATCTGGGCGGAGAGAGCGAGTAGGAGTTGAACGAAGCAGCTGTTCCTATTTCGTCTGTGGTTCCTTGTTCTGGGTAAAATGACCGCGGCGGGGCAAGCGGTGGTCCACCCCCGCGTCGTGTTGATAAGGTACTACTAGCCGCGTTTCTTCTTGTCCCTACACCAAGAACTTCCTGATCCTGTTCTTCCCCAGTGTATTCCTCGATTTTCTTCTCGCCAGCGATGGTGATGTCTCCATCTACTGTTCTTTCTGTTCTTTCCTGATCAACATCAAGTTCCTGCTCATGATCTGCTTGTTCTCCTTTTCCGTCGGTTTTATTTTCCTTGTCTTCTTCCCTTTTCAGCTTGTAATTCATCTTTTCAAAGAACGCCTCCGCCTCCGCCAATCCCATTGACAAGTACCTTAACGCCACCTCCGGCCGAGACTGCCTCCTCCAGTGCAGCGCCAACAGCGTCCACTGCCGTGCGGCGCCCCGCAGAGCGTTGATGTTGGCGTTCGCAGTGGAGAGCATGCTGTCCGGGACGACCTGCACGCCCGGGCCGATGGACTGCGGCCGGCTGGCGGACGCGGGCGGGAACATGCTGCCGCGGCTCCTACTTCTCCCAGTACCCCCCGATCGCTTGCTGTGGGCGGTGGTTTGCGGGCGGATGCTGTCGTAGAAGGCTTGTTGGTCCTCCAAATCAGAGGTGTCTGTATGATGGCCTGGTGGACCTCCGCCGCCGCTAACATCTTCCTCCTCGGTCGTGACGTTGGCGTGGTTGTCGATGTTGCGCTGGAAAATGGTCTCCTCGTCCGTGCCACCGTCGTTACCGCCCGCGGACGCCGCGGTCGGGGGCGTTGGCGGTTTGGGCGGAGGAGGGGCAGGGGGCTTCTGGTCGGCGGAGGTGGAGGAGGACATGGTGGTGTAAGTGAAGGTGATTGTGGACAGTTTGTGATTTTTCGATTTTTCTGCAGGAGCGTCCCTAGGTCCTACAATCAGAGTCGGTTTTTTGTTGTCTGCCAAAGTACGACGCTGCTGAAGGTGGCGATCACGATGTTGGTGCGCTAGCTATTAGATTACGACAAAAACGACCAAGTGCAGAGCATTAAAAGTGCTGCTTTCTGCAAGCGCCACCAGGGGAAGACGAAAACCTGAAACCAAACAGACGTCGGTGCGCTCCCGCTCTCTGAGCCCTCTTTCTGTTGTCGCCATTTTTCGTCTATGTCAAAAATCCGCCAAACTCCCGACAATCGATTTCGATGCGCATGCTCTCTTGTGTTTGTATGTAACGCTCGCATGCGAAAACAGAGGGGGCGAGCGAGCAGCTTCCTGAAGATAGATATTACTTGTTCTAATTCTTGGCCCATTTTCATATTCTAGCGAGGTCCTTCTGGAAAACAAGACTGGAAACGGCCCCCCTGAGCTAACAGGGTCTGTCGACGGCCACGCTTCGCCTTCGATCGATGTATCACGGGCCGAAAGGTAAAAAGAAGAGTGAGCCAGTCACGGCACCCAAAACATGGCCGCCGGCCCGTGCCATAGTCTATCTCGCAACTACGCGCCACAACGACGAATGGGCCCGCGCCATGACGCCACATCGCGACAACACGCGAAAAATAATGGGCGGGGGCTAGATCCCGGGCCGGCGGCAGTCAGAGAGATTGCTTAGCTGGCAAGGGGCCGGCCGGCCTCATAAATATCAATCAACAATCCACAAAGCCACCAGAAACACCCCGAGGGGTGCGCAAGCAGGAATACCATGCCCGGCCGCGAAGGAACGAAGACGCACAAGGGCCGGCCCGGCGCCGGGGGGGGCGGCGGGCCACGCACCACCAGAGGGGCGGGCGCGCGCGGGGCTCCGGCCCGCCCGCCCCGACCCGGGGGAGACCGACAAAGATAGAAGGGGCAACGCCGGCCCGCGCCTTTGATTTTTTAGAGTGGGCTGCTCTGTTTGACACATTGGCGCGCGGACAAGAGCCTGCGACTATGGTCGCCACCGCCACGGTGCCAGCGGCCGCCAAAGCTACGGGAGGGCGACAGGCAAAGGGGCCGCAGGGCCTGCGCCGGCGCCCCGGATAAACGCGGACCGAGTCCGGGCGCCTTGAGTGACGCCCCGGGGCCGGGTGCATCGATCGGGATCGTCGCGCACACGCGCAGCGCTACGGCCCCCGCCCCAACGCACTGAATCCGGGCAAGCTAGCGCACGGGCCTCGAGGGCCGACGGCGCGCGCGCCTCATCTTTGGGGCAGCTGGTAAAACCAACAGCGGAGGCGCAACGAACTGCAATCCGGGCACCGCCCCGGCCCCACTGACCGGCCAGGCAGGCAAGGCCACGCCTTCCCATATGATTCCTACTTGCGGCGTCTTCGATAAATTGCTTGCTCGCCTCTCTTGAAAGAACTTGCCCTTTCTCTCTCTCTCTCTCTGTCTCTCTCCCTCTTTCTTGCCAGACAGACAAGACCAAGAGTAGACAAAAGAACAATGCTAGTGAACATCATCATACTACGTGGGTCACAACATCTTCTACCTTACGTGCAGCCTGTGTATCTTTTGCTGCAGCAGTCCGACACTTTCTGCGCAAGATGCTTCTGCCCGAGCGTCGATATATGATGTGTAGGGCACATTACTCCTTCTCGTGACCAGAAGACGAGTCCTCGCTATTAAGGTCAATCAGAAGCATTCACTCCCATCATGCACACCTCCACGACCACAAGTAGAGTTACCCCATCTACTTCTATCATCACCTATCCGCCGCCCCGACCTGGATTTTGTCTTTCAAAGTGACCAGTCCATCTAAATACGCTTGCGTAAACGGCACGGTGGTCACCGCGTCCGCCTCCAGCTGGACTTTTTTCTGTTCCGCCGTGGCCGTGCCGGGCTTCGAACCCGGCTTCATCTGGTCCAGCACCTCGTGCGCAAATTCCTTCGCGTGGCTCTGCCCGTCCACGAGACTGGGCCGCAGCTCGTGCCTCCGGTAATCCTCGCGCTTCTCCTCCATCGTGCGAAACCGGACTTCGCGCTTGATGTCGTACCTGGAGTGTAGTTGGATAGAGATGATGTTATCATGTTGCACGGTTGTAGTTTAGAAGCATGACAGTTTAATGTTGTCGTTGTGCTGTACGCATTACAAATTTTTCATCGTTCTTCCGTTCAAATCTCTATCCACCTCCACATAAGTACCTGATCGTATCAAACGTCTTTCCAAACCGCTCTAGCCTGTCTGATATCAGCGCGTTCTTGCTCATGCCGTTGTACAGCTGGTAGTCCCCGGGTGTCTGGATCTTCGAGTGTCCCGTATCAAATGCAAAAATGTCTGGATCTGGAAGATCGCTAGCTTTGTCATGCAGGTTTTCCATGACCCACGCGGTCTGGCATGCATGGCCTAGCATGACAGATTCTGTGAGAAGATCTCCATCATGCCCTTCCTGAGTGAGAAACTGCCTGTAAACTTGTTTCAAAGGAGCGGACAACTACTTTTGGTAATCTTGCAACACAAATTTTTTCGCGATCCAGATGTAGCGTGACAAGTTACACTCTTCCAGACCCAGACATATTTGCTCTTGATATCCCGCCTCCTCGGGCAAACTCGTGGGTCGTATTATCAGCACGTCATCGCGCTCGGTGCATTTGGGCTGCCCGTTCAGGCCGTAGATCACTTCCTTTTTGTACCTGTGGTGCGTGTTTGTCATTTCGCGACACATTGTTGAAGATGAGTAACAGAAGGTGACTACGCATGACAAAAATAGGCCTTCTTGGTGCCGCGTTTGCAGGCATGACAGAGGAAGCAGCAATGTCACCTACTTCTACATTAAAATGCAAAAACCTATAGTACGTGTCCTTCGTCTTCTCGTAGTCGATGAGGGTTTCGAACACGCTGCGATTTATGTCGCGCATCCAAAGGGGTACCCGCTTCTTCTCCGAGGTGTAGGATTTCAAGTCTTCCATTATGGCGTCCTGCTGGTCCTTCTCCAGCTCACCGACAGAGGCGGACTTGCCGGCACCTGACAGAAAAAGGATGTCAGTCTATCACTTCATCTATTTCAACGCCAATCTTGATCTTCGCTTTTAGAAGTGAAAGGACATCACGACCTTCAACATGTCGAGTATCCTTTTCCTCGACCACATTCATTATCGTTTCGCTTTCGTCCCACACGTTTCTATGCATGACAAAGACAAAACAGCAATAAATTTTTCCTGTACTCATATCGTAAAGATTTAGCGTCTCCTGGTCGCACTTCTCTTGCATCCGCAGCAAACTCTCCCTGGCCGTTGGTTCGAAGGGCGATAAGGTAGGAAGGATTTCAAAAACCACTTGGGTAGATCTGCATTGCGTTTCCGGGATCGCACCGTCATCTTCGTAGGAAACGGTGCCTTGGTCTGAACTCGCGTCGGACTTGGCCTTTCCGCGCCGGGGAGACGACTTTTTCGGCGGCATGATGGATGATGAGGATGTAGAAGAAGTTCTGGAGGGACGAGTATATACTAGTGGACGAGAAGTGCCGCGTGTTTCCTACCTCCCTCTCGAGGTGCTGGTGGTGTAACTGGTGATAGTGATGCTGTGCTCGCTGGTAGTAGAATGTGGTCACGACCTAAAAACGCAATCCCAGGCTTGTTTTCGGGACGGTTTTCGTTGTTGTTTCTCGAACGTGCGGCCTTCTTCTTTTAGCGTGCTCCACTGACGAAACAAAAGTGTCGACTCTTCAACTCGCCGGGAGAATAGTACAGAAATGCGTATCTTGTTTTCAGAAAAGCTTTATCCTGTCTTGTTCTGGACAAGGAAACAATGATCTTACAGGTTTTTATTGCTGTATACGGAAAAATCAGAAACTGGAACTACCTCATGTCAAGCATAGTGTACATTTTCATTCACTACATCAACGAAATCTAGATGCTATCTTCCCCGCAAAACCGAGCTACAATTTCTGTAGGTGCAGCAGATGCAGAGCATGAGTGGTTAAGAGCGATGTCCTAGCTTGATGAAAAAGTAGCAGCACTTTTTGCTGCTGATCGAACGACAGAACAACATACAAATTGCTATACACAGGAGTTGTACTTATGAAATACATGAAGTCGCTCAAACATAAAATCAACGATATGCGCTCGTCAAAGGCTCTCGTCACGATGTTCTCGAGCCACCCTCTCCCTCTCTTCAACCAAACATGCGAGTTGGGCCGCAATGAGAGCATGAACAAATGAACTCCAAAACACGACGACAGGCTGCCTCTACGACAGGCGAAACTGCAGACGAGAAAGCGAAAACCATTTCAATGATTTTCGTCTACGTGGATGCACTCCCCCGCGCCCAAAAATGGCAGAGGACTAGCGGGCGGGTCGTGTGCCTCAATTTCACTACCACTG
Organism: Amoebophrya sp. A120; assembly: GCA_905178155.1. Taxonomy (NCBI): domain Eukaryota; class Dinophyceae; order Syndiniales; family Amoebophryaceae; genus Amoebophrya; species Amoebophrya sp. A120. The sequence continues at coordinate 4,358,081 of CAJINV010000002.1, read as the reverse complement.
CGCAGGGCCGTCGCCGGTCTGCCTTGAAGCCGGGCTGCTAGCCGAGCGGGGATGAAAGAATACGGCAGCGCGCGAACATCACACGCGAGACGCGCGCGCCGCGCCATTCGCTTCCGCAGGGGCGCGCGACGGAGACAAAACCACTACACACCCCGACCTGCCCTCCCTTCCAAGCGGGCCGAGCAATGCACAGACCTAGTGGCCGGGCCCTGCCAATGGCACGCGCGGCACCGAGCCGGGGGCGGCCATGTGGGCGCGGGCAGGCTTCTGTCTCGCCCGACCCTTCGTTCGGCTGCTCCGGGGCGGCCCGCTCGATAGAATGAGCGAAAGAAACGACAGACCGGCCGGCGGGCGGTCCGCCCAGCTGGCTCCCCCCGCCTGCGTGCCCAGGCCGGGTAAGGCGGGCCGGCAAACTTGCCAGCGAGCCAGGGGGGCCACGAGGTAAATCAGCGACACAACAACCAGGAGGGGGGGGGCGCGAGGCGGTTCGCCGGCTGTTTCTTTGCCGACCGTTTACGGCGTACGCGGCAAACGGCACACAGCCGGCCGGGCCGCGGGCCTCGTAGACCTTACCGAACGAGCCGCATCGGGGCAGCTGCGGCAAGAGCCTGCCGCCGGCGTTTCGGGCGTCGCCAAGCTTTGCCGCGGCTGTGACGCCCGGGAGCAACGACAGGCCCCGGGCCCGCCGGGCGGCTGGCCCTCCCAAAGACAGGCCCGGGCGGGTGCGGATGCATGGGCCCTCCCGATTTCCCCCCGGCCCCCCCCCGTTGCGCCACGTCCGCGCAAAGCACCAAAGGCAAAGCGAGGGCCCCCGCCTGCTGCTGAGCTGGCTGGGTGGGCAGCGCCAACCAGATCCGCGCGACGCTGCAGCAGCTTGATACATAACCCAAGCCCGCCGCGGCACATTATTCACTGCGACCCCCCGCGCCCCGCTCTTCTGCGCCCCGTCGCGTACCGCGCTCCGCCCTGATCCGGCCAATGGCGTCGCCGATTCTCTCCCTTCGGGAGAGTCGGGAAGGACTTCGGCGGCCGCTCTCTATTGCGCAGAAACCTGCAGCAAACCGGCGCGGGGCCTTCGCTTTCAGAGAAAACGCCCCGAGGGCTTTCGGAAGAAGTGCGCGCCCCGCCCGAGCGGCCCCCATTTTGTTGCGCCAAACGGCCGCCATTCCGTTGCGCAAATCAGCTGCCCCTCATTACAAATACAAATCAAGGGCACAAAATAAGAAGACAGAGAACGAAGACGAGGGGCGAACAGACGCGACGGCGTTCAGATTGTTGGAATTGCATTTGCTGCCAGCTCTGCTGGGCAACTGCTTGCACTAAGCTTCTTGATTATGTAACCGAACGGAAAGATGAAAAAATGATATTTCCAACTCAACAAGAATCGGGATTCTATGCAGCTTCTGCTTCTTGTTTTTTATCCTTGTGGGTGGTACTGTCCTGTGATTGAAACTTGCGCTGAAGATACTGGACGGGATACGCCAGCTCGAATTTGTAACTTTCAAAATTGAAGCTTCTCCTTCTACTTCTTCTTGTTGCTTTCTAGTAATGTACAAATGGTAAAATCGCGCTCATGGATTTTGCATGCTGTGACACTCCTCTGTCTCGCGTATGTCTACATTTTGGAATTGTGAGAAAGTAATATGGTACCAGGTGATGAAAAGCCTTATGCTACTTACTTAAAACTAAAACTCAAATTTTGGTTACAAAAAGATTGAAATGCAATTACTTACTTATTTTTCTGATACTATTTTGTAGAAGAGCAAATCAAACAGCACAACGCTACCTCTACACCACAAAGTCCGGCGCTGTGTTTGTTTTTCTCGCCGCTTCTCCGGGCGCGACGCCCTTCAAAATTTCTCGCGTCATCGGTCCACCGCCGTTGGAATTGGAATTTTTCATCGTCATCACCTGCGTTCCGCTGTCTAACGACACCCCCGTCAACTCCTTTCGTATCATGCCCGGCAGGAGTTCAAACATCTCCCTTTGGAATCTCTCGATCGTCTCCTGTAAGTGCTCCATCGACTGTTTCTGTTCCTCCGCGATGCGCTGCGCTTGGGATCTTTCCATGGTGGATCTTAACAATCGGCTTCGCTCGTCCGATTCACTGGCCGAACGGATCAACGCCACCAAACTCGGGGTGTTCAACACGTTGGTCACGAGTTCCATATACGTTGTCGACAACTCAAAGTGATCCAGCGACCCGGACCCATCCAGGTCCAAAGCCTCGAAAAATCCTCCCGCGTCCGCTTCGGTTAAATTCAATTGGTGAAACACCGAGACGAAGGTTTTGCAATTTTTCCAATTGGAAACGAAAAAATCCTTGGTCGTCTCGCCCACGTCCCCCGGAAAGGCGTACAGGTCGTGGATTGCGGACATTTTGGAGGAAATGTCCTCCGCCTCCTTTCTCGCCGCCTGCGCCCCGCGCGCGGTTTCCAACACCGCGACGGTGATCAGATTCATCAAAGAAAAACTTGTAACCGAGATGAACAGTAGGAACCAGAAGTAGGTCCAGATGTTCCCTTCGCCGAGCGGTTGCACCAAATCCACCCACCCGTCGAGCGTCATGATTTGGAACAAATAGACAAACGCGACGGACGTGTTTTCAAAATTCTCCTGCGCCTCGACAATCAGCGGGTCGTTGCCCATGTTACTTCGGCCAACCAGCACAATTGTGAAAATCGTGAAGAGGAAGATGATGATCATGATAAACACCACCGTCCAGAACAGCGGAGGTAATGAGTAGAAAAACAGCTCCACGACGCCGAACAGTTGCTCGACGAGAGTGACCACGCGGAGAACACGGAGAGCGCGCAACGCCCGGCACGAGCGGATCAAACGGATGGTTTCGTCTTCATCGGTAGGTTTGTTCCCAGACATGAAATTCCCCGCGAGAAGCGGTAACGCCAACTCCGTGATCATACCCGCGGCGACGATGAAACAATCCAACGCGTAAATTGGGGTCGTCACAATGTCTTTAATGCCGAAGACGATCAAGCGCAGGGAAAGCTCGAGGGTGAAGACGATCAGAAAGGTAAGGTCCAGAACCTGTGGAGTTCGTTGTTGGTACCGAAAGGTTTTTGTCATCTCATGCGTTTGCTGCACTTGCAGGAAAAGGAAAACAAAAGCTAGTAACTGTCATGCGTGACGTCAGCGTCACGTCGAATAGCATTGGTACTTATCGGAAAACTGAATGTGTACTAGTTAGAACAATTCTAAGCAAATAAATTTCGTACCTGAAACATGAAATAGCTGTCCTCAAGGTGTTTGTCGCTGAGCTGGTACTCTACTCCCATACAGATCGCGTTTACCACGATGACAAACCCGATGACGATGTCGAACCTCCGACTGGACACCATTTGGTACTTCCAGTCGTCTTCTTTCCCCTTTTTCGTGAGTTTTTTGAACCCCTTCTCCTCTTCCACCACCCTGATCCCCCCGTGGTGCCGCTTGCCATCGGAATGGGATTTCGATCTCTTGTTCTCGGAGTCCGTGCCGGTTTTGTGCGAGCCTTCAGACCGGGAGTCGTCCCCGCCACCGCCCCCGGGCGAAATTTTGTTACTGTCTCCACCTGCTTTGTTGCCCCCTCCGCGTCTGTGCAAGTGTCCGGAGTCTGAGTCTTTAGAGTGCTCTCTCGAGTTCGGGCTGGGTGGACGTTGATGAGTGTTGTTGTTCCCGGGGCTGGGTGGCCGTTGATGGGTCTGCTCTGGGTTCGCGTAGTGCACGCCGGCGGAATAGTGATTGTATGGGACCGGGACCTCGTTGTTCATCATGTTCATCTATCAAGTACAAATATGTCTGGGTCTGGAAACTTGTGATGCAGGAAAGGGAATAGTGAGCACACTGTAATGCGCTGCCCAGCATGACAAGTTTCTCCGTGGTTCTGAGTTGCGTACTCCGCGTGAAAAACTGCGCTTTTGCATGACAGACAAGAGGAGCTCTTCGCGGCCACGCAATACAGAGTTCAGAGTCATGCCAGACTACCATGACAAATCTCGCAGTCTCCCAGACCCAGACATATTTGCAGTTGATATCATCTGTGAGCCGTCGTTGTTTTCGTTTTCGTTCGAATTACCGCTGCTCGACCGCCAATCTAAATCTAACGCGTCCAGGGTTCGGGAGAACGCACCGGAGGACGCAGTAGAACTGGAAGATGAGGATTGGAAAAATTTGTTTTGACCCGGCTTAATATTTCTCGCTTTGTTATTTCCAGTTCCACTCTTGCTTCTGTGCTTCTTCATCGCGTGGTTTGCTTCCTGATCCACTTCAGCATATCTGTAGTGCTCACGGCTGGTGTAAAAATTATATTGCGAATGCTGCTGCGGTGGAGGTGGTGGCGGCGGCGGTGCACAACCATGTCTCTCTTGCGACGATGAGACCCTTATCTGGGTAGTTGTCGTATGTGGCCTGTAGCTCATCTGTGTCTTGTGGTCTCGGGGAATTGAGCCTGGAGGGTGCTGATGTTGTACGGGTGGTCTTATGCATTGGAAACATGTCTGGGTCTGGAAAGATGCAAGGTTTGTTATGCTTGGCTAACATGACTCTTAAGTCTGTCATGCGCCTGACCCAAATTCCCCACTTTTCTCTCATGCAGAAGCTCGCTTTGTCATGCAGAATAGACAAAACTGTAGTAGCTCCAAAACTTGTCATGCTTGGCAGTCAATTGAGGTTTTCTCGTCTTTCTCAACCAGCATCACAAGTTTCCAGACCCGGACACTTTTGCATTTGATAGGTCTCGCTTGCGGTTGTGGCGCCGGATACCAGCTGTCTTGTGTGGACAGGTCCTCAATTATCAAAGTGAAAAAAGCCCCCACCCCATATCGGAAACGGGAGATGCGCGAATTTGTGATGCTGTATTTGAGTACACAAATCGACTTGTATTGCTAGAAGGCCAAGAGACGAAGCTGCGGCCTAAATTGCAGGTAATCTGTCATGCTGTTTCCCCATTCCAGTTGCCTCGTGTCATCCTGGAGCTGCAAAATTTCCCACGCTAGACAGCACTACAGTCCGCATCTTTTGCCTTCTAGCATCACAAAGCTGATTTGTGACCCCAAATCTGCATCACAGATTTCCGTTTTGATATGGGGAGGGGGCATTTTTCATTGTAATATCAATCCTCTGCTCCTTCTTCGCCCCCGAGGGTGTTTTCATACTTGAGGACCACCTCGGGTCATTTTTCGGTGGCGCAATTCGAACTTTTTCTTGTCCCGATGGCGTGGAGCTCGGCCTTTGATCCTGCATCTCGATATCAATCGGATGTTGATGCTGTTGCTGTTGTCCGGTATGATCTCGTAAAAGTTTGAGTTTCTTTTTCTTGCTGGAGCTGCGCCTCGCGGTCGCCACACCCGTGTTGTTATCTTCCACCACCTGCTCGCCGCAGTGCTGCAGCTGCGCGCTCGGCTTCATGGCTGGTGGTGGTGGGGGTGGTCTATCTTCCCAAACAACTGAACCTGAAAGAGACCCTCACCCTGCTCACGCTCGATAGAGGATTGAAAAATGAAATGAAAACTTAATGAAATGGAAAATTTACTTTAAAAATTCAAACTTTGTACTTGATGTTCAGGGATTTGTATGGTCGTAGAGGAGTGTGTGAAAAATTGAAACTTCTAATGAAACTCGAAAAGCCGACGTTTTGCAGGCTCGAATTCGATGATGCAAGTAGGTGATGTCGTAAGAAGGATATTCTCACACAAGAACTACACTAATATCCTAGTATTGAATTATAAACAATAAATCTTGCTAAAGGGCAAAAATGAGGAAAGTGCTGGGCTGCTGCTTGTTCATTGAGAGTCCTGGTTTATTAGTAGTGTCGGAGCCTTTCATTCAAACTGAAACTACGCAAATAACAGACAGGAACTACACATAAGCTGCAATTACGAGTACGTAGACGTACGCATCGCTTTCAAGTAATAAAGCCATGCACTGAGACTTAAAAATTGTACGGCCGCAACACATACACGATGCGAGTTGTTCTTCATGTACGAGACTGCAATACGAAGACCGAAGAAATGCGTATTATTATTATTTCTTGTTTCGGACGACCACAATAAGGAAGACACATTAAGTGCAACGCTTGTTTTTATCCACAGACTTTCATGATGCAACGTAGCTTCTGACGATGTATCTCTATCTTTCAAATTATAACCGACAGGGCTACTTGTGCCACAACTACTCAAGTTTGTTTTTCTTGAAGCCACGAGGACGACAAATAGCAGCTGCAGGACCGTGAGACGAAACCGAAGACAGCGTGCTTATTTTCCGGTAACAGCAGCAGCATACGTAAGTGTAAAGCGATGCAAACCGACTTCGGTTGTACGTGCCTAAAAGCACACGCAGGATAATTCGGTTCGATTTGTGGTTTATGGATGCTTTATGGTTTCGCTTTTGCACTTGAAACAACAAAACATGCCCCTGCTGCTGCACTCTGGCAAATAAAGCGACGTGACTCAGAAAAATGTATGTTAAATAACTTTGTCGAATGATAAAAAGGCAATTTTGTGAATGTGAACTGTGAAAAATGATACGAATAAGGATATTAAGCTTGGTTGCTGGAGCGATAGACGGGTTTTAAAACTAGTACTATTTAAGTTAAGTCAAAGGCAAAGCTATTCATTGCATGAGTGTCGAACGAGTTCGAGAGGACCAGATTCGGGGAATTGATCGGAGAAGAAAAACGGGAAAGGGCATGTCTGAGCTTCTATCTAAGTAAGCACTTATCATGTGGTGGAATTATAGGGTGTTGTGAACATCATTCTACAGAAGTAGAGCACCAGAGCTGAGACAGCGTCAGCCTCGCGCCCGAAAAAGCAAAATCAAACTATCCACTTGCCACCACTCTTGAGGGCTTGCTTCTTGGCGGACAGGAAGGGAGCCACGCCCGCCTTGCCATCGACACCCACCGCGGAGCGCGCAACGGGTTGCAGAAACGACGACGAGCTGCTGCTGCTGCTGGTGCTGCTGGCGCTCGCAGAAGTTTGTCCTTCAAGGTTAAACATGTCACCGCACTCCCACGAGGTAATCTCCACCTGGCCACCCTCTATCAACTGTCATGTACGTTTTGCATGAGCCCTGATGTCTGTGATGCATGCCCTAGCATCACAGATTTTTTGAGAGCCTCCTGATGCCTATTCCGCATGACAAATGCCCTCTCCACGTAGCAAAAATTACATTCCTTTTGGTACTCATGCAATACAGATTTTTCTGGAATCCAAATGCAGCATCACAAGTTGCATTCTTCCAGACCCAGACACTTTTATATTTGATACCCTCGCCGTTTATCCCATAGCCCTTCCGCGTGACCGTGACCACGTCTCCGTCTTGCGCAGCCCCCTCCGTTCCGCCCGCAAACGGCAATTCAGCCGCGAAGGCCTGATACGTCGCGCTCCCGGTGCCGCAACGGATCCAGCACCTGGCCGAGGTCGCCCCGTCGTGATCGTCGCCAAAGTCCAATTTGCGGAAGGCCTTGGTCAGGGATGAGGCCGTGGTCACGGTACCCGAAAACGCCAGCGGGCCGTTGCTGGTCGTTTCCAGATCGCCTTCGTTCTCGCCGTATGCATTGCAAAAGTATCGTACTAGTATAAATTGCATCACAAATTTTGGCAAGAACAAAAGTGGAATTTGTAAAATGCTGTTTTACTTTAGGCAGGAGATTTGTCATGCATATTTGCAATTAGTACGACTACGATACTTTTGCACAGGATACGCCGATCGCAAACCGCATGTTCTTCTTCCTGCAAATTTGGGTAAAATCGGTGGCGTTCACTGTGTTTGGAAACCGGACGCCGCCTGTCTCCCGGCACTTGTTCAAGATCCGATCCAGGTAGTCACTCGACAGAGGGTTGAAAACCGCGTCAACAGAAGCGGGTAAAAATCCCGTCAGGCTGGTGAAGACCACAACGCAGTGGAGCGCGGCGGTCGTGGACCACGTGGTGGTCTTGTTCTTCATCTGGTGCACGACCTGCGCGTGCTGTTGCTGTTGTCCGCGGCGAGACATAGTCATTTTGGTCGATTCGCTGAAGAGACTTGTTCGAGGGTATTTTATTTCATGGACTCACTCACCACCGAAGTGGGTGCCTTCGCCTGAGCCGGTGAACAAGAGAACACTAAGGCCCCAACTTCTTCTTTTTCTTCCACGTTCACATTTTCCTTTTTTCAATCTTCTTGCTTTTTGTTTCTTGGTCTTTCTAAAATTCAAACTTGTCCTGCGTTTTTCCTCTCCTCTTCAAATCTGTAATGCGTATTGTGTAGTTGGACTTTCGAGAGCTGTTAACTGACGGGTCGAAAAATATATATATCCATATTCTTGCCTACCGTGATATCTTTAAGCGGAAGGTCTACTACACAATAATGGGTCCTGTGCATTACAAACTCTAAATGGCATCAAATCTGTAATGCTAGTGGCCTTACCGCACGTAAATGCCATCACGTTATTTTTGCATTACAAATCCCGTTTTTCAAATCTGTAATGTTGTTATGCGTGAAGTGGTAATTTTCAATGAAGAGCTGAAGAGAGAACAGCAACAGAAATTATGTTGGCTCGTCGTGGTTAATGTCGATAATGATGTCTTTTTAGAGCAGCCACCGTGTGGCGTCTCGTTGTGTTCGTGTTGAAGTGGTAGGAGACAGATAGAGAATTTTCAAAGCAAATGGAGGCTATTCTTGCAGCTGAAGGGCCAGGTCCTGTTTATTTTACGAATAAACAAGAACTTTGACTTTGAGATGGGCTGTGTGCCTTTATTTTTCGCACAAATTATTGTTATTCGTAAGAGAACTTACGCACGACACGAAAAGAATCGAGTTGACCACGCAAAAACTTCCAGTTCCTTGACGAAACCGAAAACCGCAAAGGGCAGCTTGTTCGGCAGAACGACCACGACGGGGAGAGAATCACAAATAATTCTGCTTACTGTTACACGAATTTCGAATAAGTAATTTTGAACGAGCCTCCGGGTCTGCATATGAATATGATGGTAAAAACGAAGACAAGTGAATGATCGCCGGTCCGAGGTCTTCATCAAGGTTGTACTATCGCATCACAAGATCGAACGAAACGAGAAAAGCAAACGAGAGGAGGGGGAGAGGCGGTGACTGTGACGTAGAGAGATAGCATTGTTAGGGGCTATGTAGTCTTCTCGTCTGCAAGCATTAAGGGAACAAGGAGGACAACCACGACGAGTAGAACCACAGCAGCCAGTCAGAAGTTGCACGGTAGCGGCTGCAGTAGTCCTACTGACGTGTACTATTGTTGCAGCGGTTCATCAGTTTGAATTTGATGACCTCTGCTGGTCGTGGTGCTGCTGGTGGACCAAGCAGTTGTACCAGTTGTACGGGAATAATTGCCGACCTATTTATAATTTGTTCTTGATGTTCTTGCGTGGAGGTTCCGCGGGTCGTCTTGACGACCGTGGTTGGTCGTGATTATTATACATACTGCAGGCCAAGTAGTAGATTTTTTTTTTAATCTTTTTGGTTTTGCTAGATTGAGAAACAAAATTGCGCTTTTACTTCTGTAGGAATAGGAATCTTCGTCGTGGACACGTCGCGGCTTCTGCTATCATGAACAATGGGATGAACAAGAACATCAGCAGCGCAGCTGTATATCTACTTTTCCAGAAGTTGCACAACATAGAACAATATGTCTTAACTCAAAGAACATCATCACGGCAAGGGCAGGGCTGTCGTCGATGTAGTGTCAGAGGAACTTGGCTCTCCCGTTGTCGTCGTTTCCGCTGCGGCAGCACAGCGCTCTGCCTGTTTGCTCTCCGAGAGACAGCAGTGTCCCGCGGCCAACCCGCCCGCGTTTGCCCGGCAGGAGTGAATTTGCCCGGAAAGTAAACTCACCGGAGCTTCCGTACCGGTGCCTTCTCCCGAGTTCGATATGTGGATGATCAGAACCTATGGATTGCAAATTGTTTTTGGTCTGGGTCACTGGAAAATTATCACAAGTTTCATACATGGCTCTGCTGCTGGCCAGAAGACTTTGACTTTCGTCGGCAAAACAACACAAATTTTTGATCATCGGTTACTTCTTTTATGCAGTGCGTATTGCGCATGCGCATGACAAATCCTGTTCGTCCTGCGTTCAGGCGGGCAAGGGACAAGCATCAGTACGTGTTGCTCCAAGCATTACTACAACCACTACAAGAACTCCTTGCATTTTTGATTTCGTTCCAGACCCAGACCAATAATTTGCAGGGCGTAGCACCATTACGTAGACCGCCGCTGTGATTCCGCAGGCGACCTGTACTTTTCCCTCGCTGCCCCGATTGATATGACAATGCACAACTCCCCTTCGTCCCCCTCATTTGTAATGTAAAATATTCAAGTCAACCCTTTTATCTTTGGCACTTCTTGCATGACAGGTTCCGGAAGCCGGAACAGAACCAGAGTCGGTCGCGAACTTGTCATGCAAAAGCTGCATGTATGAGTATGCCAGCGCTTGCGTTGCTGTTTATATCCTTCAAATGAGGGGGAGGGGAGGCTGTGCACTCGGATACTTGACCACGTTTCGACAGAACAGCGCTGCGAACAAGAGCCCGCAGATGGCGCCGCCCATGTGCGCGGAGTGGGACACCCCGCCGCCGTCCATCGACTGCACAGTAGAAAAGGACATCATGAGGACGAAAGTTAAAATAGTGGCCAAAAACACGTAGGACTGCCGCATCTTCAGCGTCTGTTCGTGGTTGAAGTGGAAATAGCGGTGGTCATACTCATATGGATTGCAAAAGTGTCAAGGTCTGGAAACTTGTAATGCTGCGTTGGGAATAATGAATGTTCTGTAATACACAGCCAAGCATGAGAAATAAGTATCTGCGCTTTTTTGTGTACGTGTTGCGTTTTTCGCATGACAAACTGCGTTTTTGCATGACAGGTGGCGAAGAAGTCTTTTCTTGGACACGCATCACAAACTTTTTGGTCATGCCAGAAAAGCATGACAAATCTCGCAACCTTCCAGACCCGGACATTTTTGCATTTGATAACTCGTGCCAGTTCATAGCGAGATTCGCGATCTGCATCGCCACCAGTCCGTAGGCATAGCCGGAACTCCCGACCACGAGTTGCGTTGGGTCTTCCGCTATCAAATGTAAAAATGTCTGGGTCTGGAAACTTGTGATGCTGGGTGGCGTCTCATGATGAGGCTACAGATGCTGGCTCAGCATGACAAATTTCTGAGCTCCTAGGTGTTGCCTATTCTGCATGACAAACTGCGCTTCTGCATCACAGAAAAACGCACCTCTTGGGTAACGTGCATGACAGATTTAAGAATCATGCCAGACAAGCATGACAAACATGAATTCTTCCAGACCCAGACATTTTTACAGTTGATATCCGCGGCCGTGGTGAGACTGCCGCCGAGAATGGCCAAAAGCACCAAGGGCAGCATGCGCGCGGTGCCGTGCACCATTTCCAGACTCGGGCCAAAATATCCTGTGCAAAAGTATCGTACTCGTAGTAATCGCAGTCATGCATTACAAATCTACTTGTTAAGGTAAATCCGCATTACAAATTCAATTTGTAATGCTGAGCCAATTTGTATTGCGATTTATACTAGTACGATGCTTTTGCACTCCTGCATACAAAAAGGAGTTCGAAAATGATGTTGTTCAAAAGGTGCCCGGTATCCGTGTGGGCAAATGCGTAGGAGACGTAGCGGATCGCCTCACTCCTGATGTCGACGAACCAGGGACACCCACTGTATTCGAAGGGCTTCTCGGTGAGGAAGCAGGTCCGGTTTTTGAACGCCCGAATTCCGTACTTGAGATTGTAGTCCCGTAAAGAATCCTCGGTCTTGTTTGCGACGGCGTAAAACATGAAAATCTGAACCACCGGGTAAAGTACCGAGACGATGGGGTAGAAGTGCATGTCCAGCTCCTTCCTGGCCACCTCGGAGGACGTCTCGGACATGTTCACTTTGTTCCCATAGTGGTCGTGGTGGTCTGGTTCATACCACTCAGATATCCTGCGTAAAAACGTCCTCCCCACCTTCGCAAAATTGTCATGCTAAACAGAAGTGCGGCACACTTTGCCTCCCCCTTTGCAAACGGCCGCAGATGGCTGTCACGCAGGGAAGGTAGGTCAGGTGGGCACCGAAGTGCCATCACCATCATCTCCCGGCCACTATACCAACTCGCCAACTATACCAACTTTTTTGCCTCACACTTTCGCCAACAACGCCAACAATCCTTACTCGCGACACATATAGAAAGCACAACCAGGACACCAGCAACAAGGATACTGGACCCTGCAGCACGGCTTTCATGTTAATCTATGGATAAATCACATACGCCAAAAACATAGAAGAGAGCGCTGTTTAGCATGCAAAATCTGCAAGATTGCGCTGTTTCGCAAAGTTGTCATGCAAATCTGTAAGCCTAAACCATCTTTCATGCACAGCCCGATGAGAGCCTCCATTTTCTGATGCTATCTGGAAATTTGTAATGCTAGAATCAGCATCGGGCGATTAAGTTGTGATGCAGCGAGCTGTAATAGCTAAACGCAATTACACTGCGAGCCCGAACTTGTCATGCGCGACAGCCAAAAGCTGCTGGTTTGTGTAGCAAAATCCCTATCTTGACTCTGGCATCGTGGGGACGTCGTTTTCACACAGGATATCAGAGGGATCTTGTTTCCCTTTCCCTTTTTTCCCACCACCTTTTCCCGGGCCACCACCTCCCTTCTTCGCGGCGACCTTACCAAACGGATCCGCCGTCATGGGTGCAGCATTATACCCTCCTGGTTGTCCTGCCATGCCTTTATTATAGGGAGTAGGTCCCCAACCGGGTCCGCCCATCGGGGGTATCGCTTCTCCCTCGCTAGTGCCGTGCTTCGGTGCATACCCTTTTTGTGCTGCCATGCCTTTATGTGTGGTTCCCCAACCTCCACCCTTTGCGGGTCCGGGGGGCATCGCTTCTCCCTCGCGAGTACCGTGTTTCAGTGAATAGGAATACCCTTTTTGTGCTGCCATACTGCTTTTATGGGTAGTACTAGTTCCACCCCAGCCTTTATTTGCAGGTCCGGGTGGTCCACCGCCCATCATCGGGGGCATCGCTTCTCCCTCGCTAGTGTAGTGCTGGGCCGCAGCACTTCTACTCCAGCCGTGCGAGTGCGCGGCATGCTGCTCTAAAAAAGCACGAGTCGTCGGATCGACATCATGATCGTCTGTGCCTCCCTCCTCGATTATGAGCGCATCTACCCCTGCAGCTTCCCCCTCCGCGTGATCATGTAGCTCTAGTTGGCCAAGGCCAAACGTCTGTTGAGTCTGCAATAACTTGACGCTCCGCGGCTCGTCCTGCTCGGATGTTTTTCTCTTCTCACTTTCACGAGTAAGAAGCTGTAGGCCCCCGAAGTTGTTAGCGTTTGATGCAAATAGGTCTTCACTTCGTCCTTCCTCTTTCTCCGCGTCGTGTGCCTCTTCTTGCCGCAGCTGTAATCGATCGCCCGGCTGTTTCTTTCTGGTGGACCGTCTAGAAGTTGTACCAGAAGTGCTAATATGATCACCGCCCGGCATAGAACTTGATCTTCTTGTCGTGTCTTCATGATCACCTACTTCAACACCTGACCCGGTTCTTCTTGCAGTGGCTCGAACTGCGCTTGTGGTCCTTGCGGTCTCTGTTGCTCGGGAAGATGAAGACTGTCTTGCTGCATGTGCGACGTGCGCCCCACCAGCAGTACTTCTCGAAGCCATTCTTTGTTGCTCGTCTTGGTATTCTAAATTCTCCACGATCCCCTGCTTCAGCGACTTTCTGGTTAGAGCCTCAATTCTACTTGAAGAAGACGTGGCTCCTGCGGTCGCACGCCCGGCGGCAGATGTTGCCGACAACGACCCTCCTGCTGTGCGGCTACTATGATGTTCTCGCGCGGTACTTGTAGTTCTGGCGCCGTGTGTGCTTCGAGCAGCCTCCTCCTCGGCGTCGTTGTCTACAGGTTCGAGTCCCGTTGCTCTACTCCCCTGAAGCTCCTGCTGGTGGCGCTGCACTTTTTCTTCAGATTCGGTCCTTACAACTTCCGAGGAGTCCTCGCCTGTTTCACCCCCGGTTTTGAGTGCCGCGGCCCATCCCGCAGTCTTGCTTTCCAACATTTGTTCCCTGGCATATTGCGTCTTCGCCGTCCGGATGGCCCTCTCACTCGCCCGGGCCGTCCTTCGCGCGGCCGCGTCCGTGCTCCGCGCTTTGGCTCGCGCCTCCTGCGTCCGGCGGGCCATGATGCCGGCAATGGCCGACGTGTTGATGCCCTCTCCCTCCGGCTTCGGGGCCCCCCACGTCGACCCGCCGGGCCGGCGCGGGGGCGTGAAAGATGTTGAGTCCTCGTCGTGGGCTCCACCGAAAGGAATAATCGCTAGCTCGGTTGATGCAGGTGTACTAGAGGTGGCCAAAGATGACCTTCTTGCTGCAGAAGCAGCACCTACACCGCCGCCAAAGTGCATTTCCTCAAAGCTCTCCCAGGTCGCATCGGCCTGCTCTCTCGCTTGGTCCAAAGCGGCGGCCTTTGAGGATTTTCTCGAGGATGTAGAAGTTCCACTTGATGAGCCCCTGTAATTCACGCGGTACGAAACGTGGGCGACTACATCTTTCAACCTATCCAGCGCCGCACTGGACCGGGAAGATCGTGCGGCGATGCTGTTTTTCGCGGATGCACCCGCTCCCGCCCTCGCCAATAAACTGGGGTTCTTCACCACCCCGACGTGGTGGGAATCGGTGGGGAACCTCGCCTTTCTGTATTTCTCCTTCCGAGCTTTTTCTTTCTCTCTAATTTCCTGCTGAATCTCTTCGTGGTGGTCCGGATCCCGGTAGTGCACCTTATGCCCGTGCGCGAGACTCGTGTGGAAGTAATGGAGCGCGTTAAAAATGTCTTTAAAGATGTTTCTCTTGTTGTTCGTCGACGCCTGCTCCGCTTCTATTCTTGTTTCCTGGTTCTGCTGTTGCATGTGCTGGTGGTACATGTGCATGTGGTTTCGCAGCGTGTCCCAGTAGTGCTGATCGTGTTGATCATCGTGTTGATCATTATAATGGTCATGGTCTGCTCTTGTTTCATCATCATGATCATATCCATAATCATGATCCTCGCCATGGCCATGATAAAACCCGTCGTCAGCCGCGACCCCATCATGAAAGAATTCTTCTTCCTCTCCTTCCACGTTGTACAACTCGTCTGCGTTGTAGCTCCCATGGTCCTCGTCGTGCCCGTCGTACACTACTGGGACGATGGCGTGTTTTTCATCTACTCCCTGACCTTGCTCTTCGGAGGACTCCCCGCCTTCTATCAAAGGCGCGTTGCCCGCGACCTCGTGGTGCGTGGAGCGACTCGGCGAAGAAAGGTCGTGGCGGGAGTGTTGACGTGGCTGTTTCTGTTTTATAGTTTGTCCAGCATGAAGATGTTCTTGGTCCTGTGTGCGATCACCAGTACTGGAAGTTTTCGGCGAAAAACCACCACCTCCAGCTGTTGCCTTACTGTTGTTTCCATGCGTGCTATCTCCCGCGATGGGCCAGTCTATGGTCTCGTGGTGGTCAATATCAAATGTAAAAATGTCTGGGTCTGGAAGATTGCGAGATTTGTCATGCTTGTCTGGCATGACTCTTAAATCTGTCATGCACATTACTAAAGAGCCCCACTTTTCTGTCATGCAGAAACGTAGTTTGTCATGCAGAATAGGCAACACCTAGAAGCTCAAAAACTTGTCATGCTGAGCCAGCAATTGCCGCCTCCTCATGATACGCCACACAGCATCACAGGTTTCCAGACCCTGACATTTTTACATTTGATAGTCAAGATCTTCGTGGTCCTCGTGAGCGGGCCAGGAGACATGACTCGCATCGAGATCTTCGCCAGGAGAATGCTTGTCGTTTGTCGAGGGGGCAGCTCCTGCAGGAGGAGTTTCGGTTTGCTTTGCGACCTTGCCCTGATTTTTTGTCGTCGTCTTGATGTTCCCTGCTACTGCTGGTGGCAGGGTTTTCGGTAGGGAACTTGCAGCTGCTACTGAAGTGGTTGAGGATTTTGGGTTTTTGATATTTTTACCAGCCGACGCTGATGTTGCTGTTGCTCCCCCGCTTTTGCTATCCGCCCCCGTGCTACCAGTATTTTGTTGTAGTACTATCTTCGGATGTTGAACTACATTCTTCGCCACCGTGGCCACGCCAGAGCTGTGGGCCGCGAAACCAACTTTCGTCTTTGCTTTCGGTTGAAACGCAGGAGCACCCGCTGGGGTTTTCTTTTTCGTCGGGGCGTCGGGGAGGCGGTTGTTCGCGTTCAGGCGGTCGGAGGGTTTTACGGCTGGGGAAGTTGTAGGAGAAGTACTCATGATGGTTGTGGAGGGATGCGGATGGTTTTTAATTTTGAAAACTTTAACTTATTAAGTCAACATGGACATCATCAGGTTCAGGATCAGGAAGTTTTTGGAGGGGGGCCACATCTTGTTTTTGATGAAGTAGGCTACTGTGGGAGGGCTACAAATTTTTGCTTACTTAATTTACTTACAAGTCTTGGAGTTGGGTGGGTAAAGCTATAACACAACATAATGATAGCCTTCGTAGCATACACATGGGTATTAACACAGTGGTCATGGTCCTGTATTACTAGCTATATGGACGACAAGACGCGTTATTGAGAACAACTACGAAGATGAAAAACAAACAGTAATATAGGACGTATGGAACGACGACTTCCTGCTACTACGCGTGCTTGTGTTCCTTTATTGTCAGAAGCGAACTACGATAGCACGCACGAACGACGAACAACACTTGGGCGCACGATGAGAACCGAAAAATATACTAATGCTGCTGCGAGGACGGTTAGACCGAGTACCACCGGGGAATAATGTGCACGACCAGCATAACCATAACGGTCCGACGAGTCATCAAAAGAAGTATTTTTTCCTCATTTGTTTGTCAGAGGACAGGACGAGTGCGACAATTAAACTGCACGCCGCTCCTACGTCGTTTTTCACCAAATTACAGCACGAACCGCCTACGCTCTTTTGACTTTTGTCCGCACACGATGAGATGAGACTCCATCTCATTTGTGAACCGCAGTCAGAGCAAGACCGAGGACTCAAGTCGTGCTACCGAGGTTTTTAGTCGTGCTACCGATGCAGATGCACTGTGGAAGAGCGCCAAGAACGAGAATGACTGGCATCCTTTGCAACACGTCTAGCATAAGGATAACGCCCTTGCACTCTTCATCAGGCAGCGCAGGCGCTTTGGATAAGCATAAGTTCTATGTTGGTCCATCTGACCACAAGTAGCTTCAAATCTTTCAAAAAGAAACTCTACAAAATTGAAATCGATTCATTGCATTTTTGACATCTACCCGAGATGTTCTTTTGGTGGTTTCGGTATGGGTGCGCGTGCGTGGACGTGTAGACAGGAAAAGCTCGAAACGAAGAAAATATACGGACGAAACGGAAAAGGATAGGTATTTTTTTTTTGAATAAGGTTCACACTCAGGTTGGTAGGTATGATCGGCGTGTAGCAGCTGCTGCAAAAAGGGGAATTCTAGAACTATTGCCTTTCGTACCCATACGACGTAGTGGAGTACTTAGAGGCTTTTATTCTCCTCCTGATTACGTTTAGGCGTTGATTTTTTGATACTATTTATTCCCTGGTCCAAATCTGTATGTGAAAGGAAAGTCCTATCTTTCATCGTGAATTTCAAGAAATAAAGCGTGCCAGCGGTCACAAAAAGACTACTTTTCGGTCGCTAGTCGGCTCCTCCTTGACCGCTCATCTTGAAGATGTACTAAGAATGAGAGATAATGTTCTTTCTGTTGCGATTGCGAGGCTGCTGCACCTTCAACTATCCTGTTGTTTTGCGGCAGCAGCGCCCGCGCGGCCTAACTAGCCGCGGTCAGCGCAGCAGCTGCGCGCAAATTTTCAGGACGTCGAGAGCAGGCAACCACAACCAGCAGGAAATAGACAAAAATGCAACAAAATGCAACGCTTCGTACTTGTAGTGCCAAAAAGACAATGCCAATGGATTGTAAAGTCAACATGATCTGCTTCATGCTATACAGGTATCAATATCGCAGATGCTGGGATATTGAATTGATTAACCCCAGGTGGCAGGTTTAAGCAATTTAGTTTGGAATAAATCTGTTAGTGGAAAAATTCGATGGAAACCTGTCAATATCTTTTAGAGAGAAATTCGAAACACGACCCCTCCAGCCCTCGGGAGGATTTGGAGGTGTTGCAATTAGAGTAAAAATAGAAGGCAGGTGTCATGCGCACCACGTGCACGCTTCTTAGCAATGGTACAGGGATATGTAGACTACCCTGCACGACCTACGAAGCCCTGCACTCAAACTTGAGTCGACCTTCCAGGCTAATGCGGCGGCGCGGCACTTGTGCGCCATAGTGCCGGGCCAGGCGGTGCTTCTACTTGTATAGGGTCCTCTTATTCTTGTGGAAAGCAGCTACATAGCATCAGTATCGTAGGCGGGGTAGTGCACGTTGCGGGTAAATTTTCAACCCATAAAATTCCTGTTTGCGTGGGTAGAGATGCCGAGATAAAAGTAGTGGGGTAGTAACTTATCGCGGGTTTTTCAGTAGCTCTAGGTTCTGTAGGAAAATATGCTGTTAGTTTTTGAAGAAACATGACGTTTTTCAATGAAATGTGCTAGCTTTCTAGAAAACAAGTTTTGTATTCTCGATGTTCGAAAAGTAGAAGAAAGTAGCGCTACAACGCTGTCCCTTGTTCACAGCGACGGTCTTGCCACCTGTTCCAACGCTTTCGACACATCCTCCAAGCTTGGGCGCGAGGGCGGGTGCTGTTTTTTGGATACCTGGCTGGCGAGGGCCGCGTATGCTGTTGATGCGGTACTAATACCCTCTTGTCCTGCAGCGCCAGCGGTTGTGGGAGTTGTTACCATCAAAGCGGAGTTTGTATTGCTGAGAGGACCGCCACCGGCGCCATGGAAAGTCGTCGTTGACCCGCCACTATCAAATGTAAAAGTGTCTGGGTCTGGAAGAATGCATGTTTGTCATGCTTGTCTGGCATGACTCTTTAAATCTGTCATGCACGTTACCCAAGAGCTCCGTTTTTCTGTGATGCAGAAGCGCAGTTTGTCATGCAGAATAGGCAACACCCAGGAGCTCAGAAACTTGTCATGCTGCGCCAGCACTTGTGGCCTCATCATGAGACGCCACCCAGCATCACAAATTTCCAGACCCAGACATTTTTACATTTGATAGCCACTACCAGACGACGCCAGCGTGCTCGTGTTACTGGGCCGGTCCTCGAAGAAGGCTGTGCTTGTATTGCTCGTCGTGCTTGCATTGCGCAACAGCATAATTTCAGTACCCTCCTTCGTCGGCGAGGAGGAAGAGGAAGATTCGACTTTGTTGAAGTAATGATCCCGAGAGGAACTTGTCGTGCTTGTGAACTCTACCTCTTTGGCCTTGTCGAGATCCTTGTTCCTGTCTTCATTTGACGTAGATGAAGCGTCGCTGCTGCGCTTCTCTTGCTCTTGCAGTCCTCCAGCAGTTTTATTATTTTCCATATTTTCCGTTTCCGATCCACTGGACAAAATGGTCTGAATCACCGGCCCGGACCGCAGACAGAAGTTCAAAACTAGTGCGCAAGCGTTGATTATCGTGTAGCACAGACAGCCGATGAACAACTCGATCATATGCTGTGCAAAAATATCGTACTCGTATAAATGCAGGTCTTGCATTACGTCAAGCTCAAGGCAAATCAGCATTACAAATTTTCTTTCTCGTGCTGAGAAAATTTGGAATGCATTTATACGAGTACGATACTTTTGCAGTTCATAGATCACGTTCGCCACCAACAACCCCTGCAGCATCCAGCTGGCCGCCGCGCACACCGCTTATGAAAGCCTCAGAATGGAAATCCTCAAAGTGGAAATAATTTGTGATGCATGAAATGCGACGCAAAAAAGACTGCATTGCAGAGGATGCAATGGAGGCCGACTATTGTCCTGCTAGGGGTGAAGAATTGGAGTGCTGCTTAGCACGAGAGAAGGACACCCCTTTGCCTTAATCTGCATGACAGACATGCTTTAAGTGCCCGGGAAATTTGTCATGCGCCGACTACAAACTGAAACTGCGCTTCAACTGGAGTCGTTTTTTTGCATTACATACAAATTATACTTTGAGGATTTCCAACCTGAGGCTTTCATACCGCTGCGAAGTTCATGGTAAGCGACCCCAACGCTTCCGGCTTGCCTTCCCGAATCGCCGTCGCCATCCCGAACAAAGCGGAGGTATAATACGGGACGCCGAGCACGCTGGCCCAGGTCGCGCAGAGACCCGCATCTTCGACCCCGAGAAAGAAAATGCAGGCAAAAATGATCAGTACCGCGACTACCAGCTGGGCGAGGAACTGGTGGTAGTACCTGAAGATAAACATTTGTTTTTTGCGCATGAAATGATGAGAAAACGGCGCAGGTACTGAGTTCATCTTGGGGCTAGTACTTCTAGTAGAGCATGCTAAATTATGTTTCCTCAATAAAGCAGTAGAAGGTCATCAAGGTCCTCGAGAACAAGCAGCTCTATAAGTACTTACCTGTCCCGGTCGTAGACCAGCGGGTAAATCATTAAATTCACCACCTATGCATTGCAAAAGTATCGTACTAGTAGAAATTGCATTACAAACTGGCTCAGCATTACAGATGCAATTTGTAATGCGGATTGACCGTGATAACTAGATTTGTATTGCATGACTGCGATTCCTACGAGTACGATATTTTTGCACAGGATACCACCCCCGCAACGGCAATCGGAATCGACACCCCAATATAAAGCGCGTCTTCTGCTGCGATGGAGAACAAAACCCAAACAGTGATCGCGGGCAGCTGCGCGGTGATGGGGAGCGGTATGGCGTTCTCAAGCGTTACACTCTCAACTGTTACATGAATTTGTAATGCAAGAGTGGTAAAAGTGAAAGGAGGAGGATTGCGCCTTCTGCATTACAGATTTGGGACGGATTATAGTGCTCTTTAGCGCGTCGAGAAGTTGTCATGCAAAGAAGGCTTGGTCGTGTGAATAGTGATAGTGGTTTTGCATGACAAATCATGTACCTATACAGTTGAGAATGTAACGTTTGAGAGCCCCATAAGCGGCGGTAAGTCGATGGGAACCTTGATGGAATCGCAGTAGTCGGTGAGGAACTTCTTCAGGTTGACCGAAGAGATGATGTTGAACCAGGAAGTTGTTGTGTGTTCTAAACGACTCGCCGATCCTCCTTGCTTTGATGAAAATGAAGCGTCTTGTTTGGTTTTACTAGCGTTATCCGACGTGTTGTTTACCTTGTTCTGCTGCATGATATCTGTCTTCTCCTCCAAGAGCAGCTTCGATGCCGAAGTCGGTGAGGAAGTAAAAATCGTGTTTCTGCCTGAAGAACCTCCGCGAGACGAAGTAGGTGTGGAGCAGCAGGATGAAGATGAACTAGCAGTGGTATTCACAGCAGCTCCGTGTGGAAATGGAGCTCCAGTCTCTTCAACTGCATTCGGCTCTACAACGGGTTCTGCAGACGTCGCTGCCGCCGGCTCTACTGCTGCGTCTGCTTGATGTGGCGAAGTAGTAGAGCAGGGCCCGGCTACTTTGTTCAACTCGGATCTTTCATTATCGGACTTCTTTGTTCTCGTACCAGTTTTATTCTGTTGTTTCGATGAGGCTTTTATAATTCCGGATGACGACGTTGTGTACAGCGAATCAGATGCTGAATCGCCCTTCCGTTTCCGCATAGTGCAACAGAAGTACTTTTTGTAGAAGGCGGGAAAAAGTAACGACAGCGCCGCGCTCCATCCCATGAAGACCGGAAAAATAATCGTCGTGATGTCGACGTAGATGCGCCCGGACTCCATTTTGTATTTGAAGATGCTTGTGTCCTGTGTCCCTTGTTAAACGTAAACCTAAAGCTATTAAAGTTGTATTCTCTGGTCCCCCGCCCCGAAGACTACCTACCTCCCCGATTTCCACCAGAAAAAAAACGCGACTCTAGGTTGTTGTTCATAGATTCTACTACTTCATCAGCTGCGAGACTTGCCATTGACATTGTCGAAGAGCAGCTGAAGCGGTGGTTTATGTAGTTTACTTTAGTTTCATCGCTTTCGTATTCAAGAAGTAACGAGGAGGTCGGAGTTGTTGTGTCTTGTCAAGAAAGCTGTAGCATCTACTCACATACTCAGAGGACTCACTTCGCACATCCGTCGCGTCTTGCCGGTTACTTCTAGTAGTGGTTAGTGTGTTAATTATATGCGTGGTAAGTGACCTGTAAAGATGTTAAAAGCAAAGGCAGTTACATCTTCTGTGGATGTACTAGAACTAGAAATTCCAGGCCGACCTTGTTCCTCTTCTTCACTACTGGAACTTCCAAAACACGACCACGAGCTTACTTACAATGAACAAAAGAGGACCGAATGATTTTTTTTTCTCGTTCTTCAACACGACCGACCACGCTCGATCTTTCTTTCTAGTGCAGAAAAAAACCTAGAGTCGATCATGTAGCTAGCAAAACAAATATCAATTACCGAAGGAAAAAGTGAATTTGACCGAGCGACGGTGGGACTGCGACACCGATAATAAATCGCTCAACTGAAGACGAGTAGATGTTGCACATTACAAGATGAACTCTCAAATACTGGTGGCGACCCTGACGTTGGCCGATCTTCATCACCCAAAATAAAACTAGTCCGCTTCAAAATCGAATTCGCAAACGAAATCAATCATGCATGATTTAGCTGGATGAGTAATTTTACCGTCAAATACAAATCCGAAGCTCACCCTGACAGTTGTATTCTCAAGAGCTTGTAATTAGAAGAGTATTGGAATTTTGCAATCTGATTCAGGGTCAAGTCGGGTACCAAGAATCGCACCTGCCTGCCTCATAATGGAGCAAAAATTTAATATATCGATGCGATAAAACTTCAAAACACATTATAGGAAATGAGTCCGTGCACGTGCTTGTGCATATTCATTTTTTACTTTTCACAGGAGGTTGGCCTAAGCGTGAAGCACCAGCGTTTTCGATGATTTCTGCAAAATTGTCGTGTCATCCATTTTTTTCAACGACCAGCAGTACCGGTGTATATTATTTAACTTTCGTATCTTCAAAAAGAAAAGCTTTTTCGGAGAAGCTGAAATCAAGAGAGCCACATGTTGAGATGAGGTAGTCATACATCTTTGTTTTTTGAGTGCAACAATACTTAAAAATCGAAGAAATACTATGACAGGAAAAATTAGTCCAATTGCACAGCGCTCACGACTGTGTTGATCAAAAAAGAAGACCACGCTTGTCCCCCAGTGTGGTCGCCAGTATACGTAACTGTTCAGAGCAAATCCTGCAACTCTTGGTAGGAAAATTCCTGCCGCAAGAAATTGTCGCTCTTCGCCACGCATGAATTGCAAAAGTATCGTACTAGCATGAATTGCATTACAAATTTCCTTAGCATAACAAATTGAATTTGTAATGCGGATTTACCTTATGAAATATTACACTTGTAATGCATGACTGCAATTACTACGAGTAGGATACTTTTGCAATGCATACCACGCTCATGGTTTGGTAGCTCAACGCCTTCGGGCTGCGTCGCGTGCTCATCTGTCTCCCGTTTTTCGTATGCAATGTAAATTTCCCGCACATGTACAAAATGCATGACAAATTTCGCTACCTTGCAGAGTCCAACTTGTCATGCTAGACTAGGACTGAATGCAAGTTTTGTCATGCAGAGACTGCATTTGTACGTCGTGTACGGGAAATTTACAGCGGGTATTTCAAGTTTGCATCATACAGCGCCAGCGCCGAGAAGTAGTAGGGCTCCAGGATTTGTTGCTGCGGCTCCCGGGTTCTTCGTTGTTCTGCCTGCGTTGGTCGTGGAGCAGCTCCGCGTGGTCGTCCTGGTTGTCCACCTTGTAGTTCTGCGTTGATATTATTCTCTTGCTCCGCTCGCAGCGCCTCTTGGGCCGCTGGATGCTGATCGCCGTCGATGGAGATCTGCCGCTGCAGTGGGGTCGTCGGACGTCGTGGTGCCAGTTGTTGTGTTGGCTCCAGTTCTTGCGCAGCCGCGCCATCTCCTGCATCTTCCGTAACCGCGACCTGTGGTGGTCTTGGTCGTCGTGTTCCTCCTGCCCCTGCAACCTGGGCTGGATTTGTCCCAGTCCCGTCCTGCCACTGCAACAAGTGTCTCTCCTGGTTGATTCCGTGCAGGTAGTGCTCTTCCAGGGCCTGACGCCCAACAGTGCTCAGCCGCGTGTCCGTGTCTTCAAAATCTGCCGGACCAATCGCGTTCCTCGCTCCACCTCTTTCCTGTTGACCCTGATTCTGATTGTGATTCTCATTCTCAATCGCATCCAAACCGCCCATCACCGTTGCAGCAGGAGCCGCTGCGGCTGCCCCGCCTGCTGCAGGAGTGCCGACTTGCAACTCAACGTCCTCCACACTCGGAACGAAATCTCGCAGGAAAACCAGAAAATACGCTTTGGGTATGGTTTTCACCTTCACGGAGGATGCAGATGCGGAAGAAACAGCAGTAAACGCCCCGGACCACGACGAAGACGATGCTGCACCACTACTAAAAACCTTCTTGCTCCTGCTGCTGCTGCTTCCCATCTTTCGCAGTTTGTCGTGCTGTTTCTTTTTCGCGTCCGCCAGTGTAAGGATGGATACGAGCTCCGGGCCACCGCCACGACCAGAATTGGGCGACGAGTTCGAGTGATCTGCCGCGTCTTCATCATCTTCATCTTCCCCCATGGCAATATCGTCCTGATGCAGCTCAGTTTCTTCTTCGACAATGATCATCTGCGCATACACTTCCACTTTCTCTTTCTCCCAGTCCGTTCCTATTATGCATTGCAAAAGAAGAAGTAGGAAGAACGAAATTTGCAATGCTGACGAGTTAGCTAAGAAACAAGATCAGTCATGCTGTGGTGCAATTGGTACGAGTACGATACTTTTGCAATGCATACCGATGTTGTCAAAGGTATTCTCGTTGATCAGCAGCCGCACCGCGTTCGTATGGAAGCGCCAGGTTTGAAATCGACAAAGTTGAAAGAATTTGTCATGCATAAAATGGATACCAGTTGGAAGACCACTTTCCAAGCGGCGCGTGACAAATTTTCGGAGCACCGAAATCCAATTTGTCATGCTGTTTGGGCACAGAAGAGTGTTTTTGTCATGCTCCTTTAGCAGCTCTATCCCAAACCCTAAATAGGCTTACAATCTGCCTCACTTGCCATCCCGGCAAGACAGGCACTTCATGCCTTGCATTTTATGCATGGCAAACCATTTCAACTTTGACGATTTCAATCCTGACAGATTCATAATTCGCGAAACAGGCGTTGTTTTTGTGCGCCGGCGGGCCGACGTAAACGGCTTCGTGGTTGTAGAACCGGCGGTCATTGTAGTAGTCAACGCGGCGCCAGCCCGTCGCGCGAAGTTTCGGTCCCTGTGCCACTGGTTCATCTTCTTCTTGCGGCGGGCTGTTGGTGGTTTCGTCGTCGCCCACCAGCGAACAAGATGTTCTCGGGTCCACGTGTAGAGGTGACTCCATATCCAAATCCATTTGTTCCTCAGTATAATTTGGTGCTTGGCCTTGGTCTTGCGCGAGCTGTTGTTCTAGTTCTTGTGTGATTCCGGAAGAAGATGTTGAAGGTCGCGCCGAAGACGAGCTTGCTGCTCCAGGTGCTACAAACGCCAAAACCCCGCTGGTACCACTACTCGTCCCCGACGATGCAGAGCCAGAAGCTGCAGCAGCTGCTGCCCCATAAGAACAAGGAGCATCATGATGATTACCGCCAGGCGTAGTCGTAGTGTGTACTCCTCCTCTACTTGTCGTTTGGTTCGCCAATCTCACCACGACCGGATGCGGACCTAAAGACACGTTCAAAATGTCACTACTCCTGGATGCTGCACCGAGAATATCAGTCGGAGAGACATCATTTGCTGCAAGGTTGATCGGCGTCATGTTGCGCGGTATGGGTGCGAGAGCGATTTGCAGATGGGGATCTGGACGACGAAGACCCTGCTGATCGTGTTGCGAAGGAGCCTGGCGATCCATCGTGTTGCTTATCCACAGAAACAGACCTATCAGGATCTTCAGCCCCATCCGTTTCATCTTGCATGACACACAGCTGCTACATTGCATGATGGTTCTTTCCCATGACAAATTGGACGGGGAAGTAGATCATGGGTCTTTTTTTCTCTGGATATTGCTTGTCACCGCTGCAAGCATGTTTGCGCCGCGTGGGAAAGACATCATAGGAGTACTGGCAGGACGAGCTGCGCGACCCGACGTGCTTGCTGCGCTTTCTTGTTGGCGGGGGTAGTTCCTTCTTAATCTTGTTTCAGTCGCACTACTGCTCGAGGATGCACCAGCGGATGACCACCTGGAGTTTGACGGCCGCGAAGTCCTAGAAGACGTCCCTGGTCGACGTCCGGAAGTCCGTCTGCGGCCGCTACCGTGCGCGGTGCGACGAGTTGCTGGACGGCTTGCGGATGTTGCGGCGAAGGTGGAGTTGTCCTCATCTACTTCTGGCGTTCCTGTGTAGTATCCTCGATTGGTTGATGCTGTCCCACCTGAAGATGCTGCTGTTGATGTTCTACTTCCACCTGCAGGCTGATGCGTCGCGGAGGACGAAGAAGATGAACCAGTTGAACCGCTCCCGGTCGTCGTAATATGGTCCTGCTCGCGAGGACCTCCACTTCCTGACGAGGACCTTAGGTCGCGATGACCAGCTGGCCCCGAGGACCCAGGCCCGGCCGCGTCTGCTCCGTGGAAATCTTCCCCGACAAGTTGCTCATCCGGCCGACTTCTTGCGACATGGAAGCCTCGAATGTCGTCGTCCACTGAAGAATCTTCCAGGCCGTCGCTGTTAGGCGACCGCCCGTGCGAAGATGCTGCTGGAGCAGCAGGAGCTGCTCCTGCATGATTCAATATTCGTCGTCCACCACAAGATGTTCTTGTTGAACTGCACTTCGGGAGCGAATGTAACCAGTGCCACACGTCCTGCCAGTACAATGTAGTGTCCAGTGCGTCAATCGGCCTGACGACTTCTTGGGTGGACGAGGATCGCCCCTGCGGGGACGAAACCTGTCTACTTCCTCTCGGCGACAAAAACCCGGTCGTCGTCCTCACGGCGTGACTACGCACGTTATTCGCAATTATGCGGCTGTTGTGCGACGTGGACGTCCCGTTTGTTCGCGGACCTCCATTCGCTGTCGTGCCTCCTCTACTTCTAGTACTACCAGCACCTCCATTCGCCGTATTCAATCCTGCACCCGTCCAAGTAGGAGCCACCTGTCCGTTCCTCCCCTGCTCCCTCCCCCGTCTACCCGCGCTGTAGTTGCTGTGTCTGGTAACCTATCAAATGCAAATATGTCTGGGTCTGGATCTGGAAGAGTGCAAGGTCTGTCATGCACGGCTAGCATGGCTCTCAAGTCTGTCATGCACGCCACCCAAAAGCCGCACTTCTCTGCCATTTCATTTCATTTCATTGAGACGAACCCCCTGTCATGCAGAAACGCAGTTTGTCATGCAGTAGCAACTCCAAAACTTGTCATGCTTGGCCGTCAATGAAGGCGTCCACATGAAGATGCGCCAAACAGCATCACAAGTCTCCAGACATATTTGCATTTGATATAACCCAGTAGAGGACGGGGTTGAAGATGATTTGCTGGAGCATAGAGTTGTTATTCACCGTGTGATATCCAGTGCAAATGTGTCTGGGTCTGGAACAAGAATGCAAGTTTGTCATGCTTGTCTGGCATGACAACTCTCAAGTCCTCTGTCCTGCGCGTGGTTATTACCCAAGCACCCCACTTTTTTGTCAGGCGCAAACATCGCATTTTACATCCAGAGTCGTGGGTAACAAACAACGAGGACGACCTCAAAAACTTGTCATGCTTGGCGGCAAGAAACTGATGCCTCCGCATGATTGTCCAAGCCACATCAAAAGTTCTTTCCAGACCCAGACACATATCAATGCATATGTGATGCTCTATTTCACCCGTGTTCTGATATCCTCCGCGCCCCTGTTGCCCATTGTTCACCCCACCATGGTAAGGCGCGTGCCCGGTCACCCCTCCCGCCGCCCACGGCGTGAAAATGCGCTGCGCCATAGTTGTACCAGCGGCGCGACTTCTTGTTCCACCACCACCCGTTGCTGCAGCTATCGCCCTGCCTCTCCCTCGGGACAAATCTTCGGCCGGGAATTGCGGCTCTGCCGGCATTTGGTAATACTCGTACTGTTCTTCTAACGGGCGGAGGCCGTGGAGGAAGGTCTGCAAAATTATCCACAAAAAAAAGAGCCACGATCATCATCATGATCCCCATCAAATTTGTCATGCAGTGCATGCGTGAACGACTGTGTTTGTCATGCAAAATAAGCAAAATGGATCAGGATACTTAGGTCTTTTTCTGTCGATAAAAATCCGTTGCGGGGAGTAGTTCTGCAGGTATTTCTTGTTCTGCACGAGGTAGCAGAAGAAAGGAACCAGGGGAGCGCCGGATACTGGTGGAGCTGCCGCTGCACCAGGCTTCCTGTGATGTTGCTGCGAGAATACATCTTCATCGTCATCCGCGCAGGCCGCTCCTACAAAGTGTGCAACATG
The DNA here is from genome assembly GCA_905178155.1 of Amoebophrya sp. A120. NCBI lineage: Eukaryota > Dinophyceae > Syndiniales > Amoebophryaceae > Amoebophrya > Amoebophrya sp. A120. The sequence goes on along the minus strand of CAJINV010000002.1, from coordinate 4,329,521 downwards.
TGGAGCGTGACGCCTTTGCTTCAGTCTCGTCTCATCAGCATCTTTCTCTTTGTCAATCCCAGTAGTGGCGGAAGTACCACCCCAGGAGCACCAGTTCTGGTCGAGTTGCTGTTTCTTATTTTTCCTGCTCGTCCGCAATTCTTCTGTGTATTTCCTCAACGCGCAAAGACCACAGGACCCGGGTTTGTAGGAGCAGTCGTGGCCGCTTCCGCTTTGGGCTCTGGCAACGGGGGAGGATGACAATGACATGGAGGACCACAGATGACGAGTGGTGCCACCACTTCTAAAACCAGTTGCACAGGGGGACGAAGATGAAGATGATATCAACGCGCCGCCGGCGCAGCTTCTGGGAGAAGAATGGCAGTGCAACTCGTCTTTCACCACTTCTTGAGCTGATCGCTCAGCATCAGGAACTTCTACTCCACCCGCTTGTAGTTCTTCCACGTGCGACGAGGACTCAAGATGAGCATCATGCGCGGCTCCCACTAACGGGAAAAAAGAACAACTCTGATGTGAAGATGCTGGCGGTGCGCCACAAGAGCCAGAACTTTTCGCTTCCACCTCTTCCGCCGCCTCATATGCAAGAAAAAGACTGTGTAAGTGTAACTTTCTTTGAGAAATAGCACCCCAAATTTGCTCTACATGACAGAGAAAACCTGTCACGCGTAGCTTGTAAGGGAAAACACACATGAACAAGAGGACTTCATGGCTCTCTGGCATGACAGGTGTAACTCTGTTGCATGTTCTGCAACACAAATTTACACTTACACAGTTTTTTTTTTTTGGATACCTCATCCCTCAGATGCAATGCCGCCACCATCTCCCGCAACCCGCCAAAACCGTCGATCGCGTCATCTTGGTCGTTGTGCACTTGACAAGAACTGTGTACCTGTTGTCTTTGCTTGATGTTGTGAAGACGACTGCCATCAAATAAATGGTTCTTGTGGTAAAAAGTGCACTGCTCGTCATTGGATTTGAACAGCTCTGCCGCCTCCCGGTTCACCTGGCGGAGGCGGAAAAGCGCGGCGTCTACTTCTCCTGCTTTGTGGAAGATGCTGGTGGTGCCAAGAAGGAGGAAAAGGCTCATCAGCAAGCGATGGAAGTAAAGAAGAGAAGAACTACAACTACTACCCAGCGTGGAGTTTGTCGGGAGTTTCTTGAGGGCAGCAGCTCCTGTCACAGCCATTGCTCGCCCGCGCATGGTCGAAGAGATAGACATCCTCGGGGAGCAGCAGGTGGTGTCGATTTACAATTTCAATTTTGGAATTTCAATTTCAAATTCCTTACCAGCAAGAAATGTAAAAAGAAAAACGATAACGAAGCTAGTACTGCTCAAAGAACATGACTACTACTTCGACACTGACACACATGGTTAGAACTGCACCTACTGTATGAATCTATTCTGGAAATTGGCACGAAGAAGTTGTCGAAAAGTAAAGGAAATAAAACCACCAGTACTAACAGACGTTCTTGTAGAAGTGCTGCAAGCCAAACTTCAATGAGAATGATCATCGAAGCAAAAACCAACTGAACCTTGTTCAATTCCATTGATCTCTTCCACAGGATAATCATAGGATTCCATTGAACTCTTCTGGTTATAAGTGTCACCTACTTTTTCCTCTCCTGCTCGTCGAAAAGGTAGAACTACACATCAAAGACCTGCTCGTCGAAAAGGTGGTAGAACTACTACACACAAGCAGCTCAAAGCTCATCTTCACCACCATCTACAGCGAAGAGAGCTGCATATGAATCGGTTCTTCTGTTGCCGTCACCTACCGAGACGAGCCTGCTTTGAGCGTGACACCAGCTAAAACGAAGATTTTTATTATTCTGGCCACGACTTCATCCAGTTGTAGCTGTAGGTGGTGAACGAAAAAAAGCTTCACCTTCACCTATACTTGTTTGCATGTTTCGTTGCCCATCCCCGGGACTGCGGGCGGGGGTCGATCGTGCAAAACCACAAGCAAATAAACCAACATGAGGACAGGGCGAAAATCATAACCAAGAAAGCTAGTTGTACAAATAATAGTAATACCTTATAATTTGGGCGGCTGACAATAGCAATACTTCAGTCTGGTAATATTTTGAAGCTGAAGCTCACTATTGCTGATAGTAATAGTTTTTGTCGATCTATGAACCATCCAGACATCAGGTAGTAAACTTGATTTCTTGTTAATCTTCTTTTCTGCAGCCTTCACATCAGCTTTAATGTTCCGCCCTTATTTGATGGTGCAACAACAAATTATACTAGGACAGTAGAACCTATTTTTCCGGTAATTAACTATATACGCCATGATGTGATCTTCGCATTCTATCTTCTTACCCCAAGAATAGCTAAACGGTTCGCTTTCGAGGTGCAAACAAAAACTGCTCGGTTTTTCTTCTTCAGGTATATCTATCTCAGAATCATTTGTTTTTGCACTGAAAAAAGCTTGAAAATAATGTCAACGAACTTCAGAATATCTTGGCCGTCGTGCATTTTAATATATTTCTGTACTTACCACGCGACTCCGTGCTTCTTCTCTTGACGGAAAGGGAAATAACTGGTAAAATTTGTGTATCGACAACTATTTCTTTGTGTACGTATTTCGTGTTGATTCTGGTGTCAACAGAATTTGTTTGTTGCTCTTTATTTCGCGTTTCTGTCAGTGCCTGTATTTTTTATTTGTGCGACGATGATGATCATACGTTTTTTCGTTTTCCGAATCGAAGACGTAATGTTGATGTAGTAGCACGCAGCTGCAATCTATCTTCAACATTCATTGTCACCAAAGATTCTTGCGGACTGCTCGACATAATTCATCATTGTCATCTTGCTTTCAGGTACACAGGAGGATAGTCGGATTGTGATTTGTGCTGCTACCTTAATACCCTTTCTTGTCACTTCTTACAACAGATAAAGCATTCTTGCACTAGTTTTCCTCGTACTACTAGCGCGTGGGGCACCAGATGGCTTTGCTTTTCCTTCGTCTCTTCCTTCTGCGGCAAAAATTATTTTCTTGCGCCGATGTAACTACGCTTCGCCACTTGGAGCGAAAAATTGTCAGCATGTGCCGGCAGAGGGGGTGTGCTACCCCGGGCGGCCGATGGTCACATTACTGAAATTGCTGGCGCCGAATTTTTTGAGAAAAAAAAAGAGGGACTCCACCACTAGTCAACTTCTGCTAGGGCGGTGGTCACTTAGTTGGAGCAGGGTCGCTTTAATGCTTTAGTACATTTACTTGCTTATTGAAGGCATAATGCAGCGGTTACAACAACATCAATCCAAAAGCAAAAACGGTCAATAACGTGATAGCGCCGATCGGGTAAAACTAAAAAAAAACTACGAGCAAAATCAACAACTTCCGACAATTCTTGCGACTTTCCCAGAAAATCTTTGCCGGGGGTTTTGAAGCAACGCGACCTCGAAATAGCCCCCGGGCAATCCGTTTCCACCTAGTAGTACACAAGTATTTATTCGGGATAGTAGATGTTGCCATTGTAGTTCTCGTTGCGGTGCCCATATGTTGAGATCTAACTACAGCTTCATGTTAATTTCTATGCCTTTCCACAATATGATGCTCTACTTCAAAAAAAAATATACGCTAAATAAAAAACCGTCGCTAACAAGTAAAAAATATACTTCTATGACCAAAAAAATTGCGGATGCAGATGAAAAAGAAAACAATAAATGGCCTCCCTGCCAGATCAGTTTCAGGCGCCGTGAAAACAGTGCGAAATCGACTCTGGCAGAGGAACATACAACTTTATTCTCAGACTTAAAAAAATCCATGTCGAGCTTAAGTAGTTCCGTTGGTAAATGTAAATCATATATCATCCTCAACATTTTTGAACCGACTAGATCATACATAAGAAGATGCTGGGGTAGATTGTATATATCGATTTTTAAAAGTAGTAGCTTGCGCCATTTTCTGCATCGTGGTATATGATTCATACGCCAAGAGCAGGACCTTTCTCTTTCTGTTTCTTTTTCAGCTCTGCACAGGCACGCGGCTCTGCTGCACACGAGTCGCTCTGCAAAAATCTTCAGGATCTTCAGACATTGCACGACCACGAGTAGAAGATCAAAAGTTAAAGTGTGAAGAATAAATATAAAACGACTTCTTGCATCAAACATTCAAATCCCTTGGCAAGCAGTCGAGGATTCTTGTTGAATGCAGGAGGTGCAAGAGCTTGGCCATTTTTGCTCCTCTGCTACACAGGATGCTGGTCTTGGGTCCTCTTAATCCACCGGATCGAAATCGTCTGCAACGTATGATTGACGCGGCGCAAGATGAAGAACTCCTCCCGCGCCCCGATGTCCTGCGTAGCGCACTCCCATTGGCATTGCACCAACAGGCTGCTCGTCCACCTCTGCAGCTCCACCAGCGTTCATGTTCAAGGAGGATCTCCTAGATTCTTGCCCCGGTAGAGGTTCTTTATCTTGAGTCGCATTCTCCTCTTTCTCAACGTCGCCTTTCAGCTTTTGCACTTGCTTCCAGGTAAAGGAATTACTTAAAACGGAGTCGGAGAAGAAGCTCAACGCTTTGTTCATGTACTTGGTCGCGTCGGTAGTCACGTTCGAAAAGTACTGGGAGGCGAAAGTGGTAGTGGGAGGATTTATGTGTGCTGGTCTTGTAGTTGTTGTTCCGCCCGTAGTTCGTCTATTTCGGGTGGTGCCCGAAGAAGTTGTAGTGGAGGACCTAGAACTAGAAGCGATGGAATCATGATGGGAAGTAGATCTTCGACGGGCAAGAACTCCACTAGTGTGGTCATCATCTTCCCCGCTCGTCCTGCTGTTCCTCGCCATGAAGTAACGTTGATCAAAGTGGAGGTCATCAACATCGTCCTCGTAGTATAATTCCATTGCGGCAGAGGTGCGAAGTTGTTGTGTCGCCGGTCCAAAATCTTTATCTGAAGAAGAACGCCGCTTCAGAGCTACAGTAGAGCCGTGATGTTCACCAACATCTTGGCTCGCTGCAACAGAGTTTCTACTTTCATGAGCGAAGTTGTTGTTCTCCTCCTCGTCGCTGGGAGATGTTGCTGATGATAATGATGAGCCAGCCGAACCTGCACTTCCTGGTGGGTCCCGACCAACTGGCCCCCGGATTTGCTGGATCCGTCTTAATCTTAGTGGAGCGCCGTAGGGCGGATTGTAGCTACTAGTAGTAGAACCGGTTAACATTTTGTCTTGTTCTAGTATTTCCTTGTTCATCGCCTGCTCGACACCAGGAGCTTGCACATTTTTCACAACTCCATTTGATGTTCGTGGTCCCGCAGCAGGCGTAAAAATTGTGGCATTGCTAATATCCAGGGCACTACTACTATGACTATCGTCCAAAAGACCCGAGTCCTCCTGCCCGTTGCAAGAGTAAACCTCAAGCTGGTCCACCTGGTGGCTTTCTTGTGAGAATTCATTTCCAAGAGGCAACACTGTGGTCGCGCCGCCCGACGCAGCCATTTTCATCATCTCCTGTTGTTGTTCTAGCGCGTAGGTAGGGTTCATCAGCCCCATTTTCGTGATTTCGTGCTCTTTGTTTTTCTTGTACTTGCCCGTTGCCTTAGTCATATTTGTTCCTGCTGCTGGAGGCTGTTCACCACCTAGTACAACTGTCACTGCACGAGGTTGAGCTCCACCTAATTCTGCAGCAGTACTTGAAGGAACCGGCCCCGGTGAGAGTGGCATCATGTTTGTAGCTGTTCTGTTCATCATCGTCGCACTCGCTCTCTTATCAAATGCAAAAATGTCTGGGTCTGGAAGAGTGCGCGACTTGTCATGCAGCTTTTCCATGACCCACGAGGCCTGGAATGCAGGACCTAGCGTGACAGATTCTTTGCGATCTCTCTCATGCCTATCCTGCACGAGAAACTCCCTCCCGACTTAGCCAAAACTGGATGACTTTTGGTAATCACGCAACACAGATTTTTGCATGCTTCAGATTTAGCATGACAAGCTGCATTCTTCCAGACCCAGACATTTTTGCAGTTGATATCTCTTCACCGCCTGCTCCATCCGCTGGGCGGCCGCTGCTTCGTCCGATAAGTTGTGTGTTGAGTTCCTTCCTCTGGAACAAGATGAGTTACACATACTGGACGAGGATGACATCCTCGAGTTTCTGCTTTGTTCCTTCTGCAATTCGCGGATCTGCTGCTTCTGCTCTTCGCTCAAATTCTGCACGACTTGAGGGCTTAGGAAATCCAGGTTCAGGTTCCGGAGGATGTCCATGGCGGTAGTCGGACAGATGCGGCTGTTTTGTCGTTCTTCGGCAGCTTCGACGTCCACCAAGTTGACGTTATTTTCCTGGATCACACAGGTGGACGTGGAACTGCTTGTGCTAGTAGTCGCGTTCGCCTTGGTGTTTAACATCCCTTTGATGTTGTTCGTAGGAGCTCTATTAACGACGTCGTGGGCAACATCAACCGAACTCAACACTCTGCCTCCCGCAGTGTCGGTTTTAACATTTGCGGAGGTGGTCATGATTTTATTCGCGGCAGAAGAACTTGAAGTGGGCAGGAGTTGCCTCGGAACTTCTTCCGCGACTCGCCCAGGCTTGTTGTAACTGCAAAGACGACCAGAGTTGTGCTTGTCCTGCTGCTGCGCCACTTCATCATATGCGCGGTAACTCCAGCAGGAACCTCCGTTTTTCATCATCATCCCAAAAGAAGACCCGCCCTGTGGACAGAAAACAGAAGAAGAACGGTTGCTGGAAGTAGTACACGTAGTAGTTGGGTGACCACTGCTTTCCGCCCCGTCCGGGGAACCACCAGTACAACCGGGCAGCTCGTAAAAGGTACTACAGTATGAATTGCAAAACCATCATACTAGTATAAATTGCATTACAAATTTTCTCAGCATGAAAAACTCCACTTGTCATGCTGTTTTACCTTGGAAAGGAAATTTGTCATGCATAACTGCAATTAGTACGAGCACGATACTTTTGCAGTTCATATACAGCCGAACTGCTCGCAAGAGTTACCCATCCACTGTTTCATCAGTTGCCAGATCCTGGCGTATCACAATGAAAAACGCCCCCACCCCCGAACTTGGGAGCATTTGCATTGCAAACCTTTCCAACAGAAACACTCGCCCTCTTGCATCTAGCAGCATCACAGATTTCCAATCGTGAATAGCGAAGATTTGTATTGCAACAGATCCCAGCAAGAGTGGCGCTTGTCATGCAAGCACTGCTATATACGCCTAGACTCTGCATCGCAAAGATTCATACTCCTTTCATGCATGACAAAAAGTTTTCATTTGGAAACTTCGCATCACAAAGTATTGCAACTTTGGGGGTGGGGGCATTTTTCATGGTAATATGGCGCGGTTCAACTTCGCCGGGACTGTGGGCGGTTTGATAGTGTTGTTGTAGCTGCTGTTGTGCCCGATGTCCCGGTTTTTCAGCTGCCCATTTTGCTGCAGAATCTGCACTATCAAGTGCAAAAATGTCTGGGTCTGGAAGATTGCGAGATTTGTCATGATGATCTGGCATGGCCCTAAAATCTGTATTGCGTGGCCAGAAACAGCCTCTCTCGCCTGTCATGCAAAAACGCAGTTTCTCATGCGGAATACGCGGCACAGAAGCACGAAGCAACTTCTCTTGCTTGGCGGCGCATTACCATTACAGTGCATTTGTTATTGACTGACTTGCATCACAAGTTTCCAGACCCAGACATTTTTCCATTTGATATGCACCCCAACCGTGAACTGATTCACCAAGGGTAACCCCTGCTTCGCCATGGCCGTCATTTGCAACAGTTCCTTCAGTATCAACTGTAAAAATGTCTGGGTCTGGAAGATTCCGGGATTTGTGATGCGTATTCTGTATGAGCCATAATGCACGTGATGCATGATCTAGCATCACAGATTTTTAGAGGGCTTCCTGATGCCTATTCCGCATGAGAAATGTCCTCTCCGCGTAACACAAAATGGACTCCTGTTGTTGGTCACGCAATACAGATTTTTTTGGAATCCAAAGACAGCATGAGAAGTTGCAATCTTCCAGACCCAGACATTTTTGCAATTCATATTCAGCCCGACTGCGTCGTGGCGAAACGCCTTCGCCAGTTTGTACTTGAATAGCCGGAGTTGCGCTTCCGTCTCGAAGTTGGTGTTGGTGGACACAATCGCCGAGTTTTTCTCGTCTATCAAGTCGTGGGTTTTGTTCTTCGCGTCCTGCTTCGCCATGCGGTTCCACTTCCGTTTTTTCCCCGCTGCACCCATGCCGACGTAGACGTTGCAGCCCCCGGTTCTGAGCGGCAACAACGGGTCAAATGTCGTGTTGAAACACCCCCCAGACGTGGGCCCCGCGCCGTAGCGGCCGTTCTTGAACAAAAACGGGTTCGTGGTGTAGATGTTGCTCATGCAACTCCGTTCTTTCATCGCTTTTTGCCGTTTAATGTACAGTTTCTGCAGCACGTGCGCGTGACAGGGCTCCGGGTGGCACCAGCAGCCTAAAACTTTTCCCCGGAGGTTATCTAAATGCTGGAGAATGTCGGGGTGCTGATACAGTAAATAATGCTCGTACTTTTCAATCACGACAAATCGGTCGTCGCCGTTGTGACCGCCGAGTCTGAAAGGATTTCCCCAAATCGAGGGACGCCCGATGTACAGGTGCCGGGCCGGGTCGCGCAGCTGCCACTCCCGGATCTTCCGGCTGTTCGAGAGGTTCGGCCCCTGCTCGTTGAGCAGCTCGTCCCGGGTGGTGCTGGAACTGTGTCCGAACAGGCCGCCTCCTGTAGTCGCAGCACCACCAGCTTGAGATGAAGTCGTCTTGTTGTCTAGTGCACCACCTCCATTGAGTAGATGATCATTTTTCACACTGCCACTGCAAGAAGCCGCGCTGCTGCTTCCCGCGCAACTGGATTGCGCCAGTGCAACATCTATCCTGTGCAAAAGTATCGCACTCGTATTGCAATCATGCATTACAAATCCCTTTCTTAAGCGAAATCTGCATTACAAATTTTATTTCTCATGCTGCAGAACTTTGTATTGCATTTATACGAATACGATACTTTTGCAATGCATAACATCTAGGTCGAACTGGGAAGGACTGCGATTCATCAACCGCTCCGGGACACCGGTTAGTGGGCCACGATCTACTATTCCGCGGTTTTTAGCAAGAGCGGATGCTGATGAACTACTTCCCGGGGAATTGTGCGCGACGTCCTGCCCGGGTGGAAGATGATACTCTTCGTCCAGCATCTCATGATCATCTAACGGCGCGAACATGTCAATCGACCCACAACCTCCAGCATTCTTGGTGATGTCCTTTCTTTCCAAAGAGTTCTTCTTGTTTGCATAATTTTCCCTGCTGCTTTTGTAGTTCGCCACTCCCATCTTCCGCGCAAACGGGCTGCCGAGCGCGTCTTGGAGTTGTTTCGACTGCTTTTCTATCATGTGCAAAAGTATCGCACTCGTACTAATTGCGAATATGCATGACAAATCTCCTTCCTAAGCTAAAACAGCATGACAAATTCCATTTCACATACTCAGGAAATCTGTAATGCAATTTATGCTAGTACGATACTTTTGCAATGCGTATTTTCCGTCTTCCAGCGGTCCATCTGTTGCTTGTTGTACATCATGGCCTCCTATGCACAGTAAATTTCCCGTACACGACGTACAGATGCGGTCTCTGCATGACAAAACTTGGCTTCGATCCTAGTTAAGCATGACAAGTGTTGCGCTCCAAATTGGTGAAATTTGTGATGCGTGTTGCACATGTACGGGAAATTTGTATTGCATACCTCTTCATCCGCGGAGAGTTTCGGCTGTTGCAGACAGGAACTGGTTTCCAGTACCCCGACACTGCTCGCACCCGAATTGCCGTGAGGGATGTTCATGAGCTGCTTGTTGTTCATGTTGGTGCTCATAGAAGTCGTACCACTACCACTACCCATACTTCTGATAGTACTGCCGTCGGGGTTGATATCTTCAACGTATGGCTCCTCTTTTGAAGATGTTCTACCTTCGCCTCCTCGACTATGGATGTGTCAGAGTTGAAATCGACAAAGTTGAAAAAACTTGTAATGCATAAAATGCGATGCAAAAAGTGACTCTATTGCAGAGGACGCAAGGGAGGCAGATTATAGTCCTGGTAAGGGTCAAAAGTTGGACTGCTGACTAGCATGACAGAAGGCAGCTCTTTTCCCCTAAACCGCATGACAGACTCGCTTTCAGGACCGGGAAAATTTGTCATGCACCGACTACAAACTGCAGGTCTAACTGGCATCCATTTTATGCATGACAAATTATTTCAACTTTGTCGATTTCAAACCTGACACTCCCATATCGACCTTTATCATCTTCCATGTCGCATTCCTCGCAGAACTCAATCAACTCATTATCCTATCTAAAAACGTACCCACCCCATAGCCAAGATGGGGAATCGGCTAGACAAATCCACAAGCTTTGGCTGTTTCGCATGACAAATTTGGACGCGTAGTGTAGTGCTGTTTGAGCTAGTTCAGCAGCATTGCAGAGCTAGTCTCTCATGCTGATTGGAGCATGACAAATTTCAAAACACCATTACAAAATGCTCCTCATGGGGCTCCGCATGAGAAACATTTTAAGCATGCAGATTTGCATGACAACTCTGGTGTGGGGACGTTTTTACTCAGGATACTCGTCAATATCCCGAAACCCGTTCACGTTGTGCAAACACCCGCAGTTGCAGATCTCCCGGGACAGAGGGCACTCGTCAAACGCGGCATGCAAGTTGATCACCGTCGGCGGTTCGAACTCTTCAATTTCCTCCTTTGTCAAGGAGAGCAAATGCGCTCCCTCCCGGTCCATGTCGAAAGTGCGCGGGCGAAACCCTTTGGCGTATTCCCGATACCGTTCTAATTTCCTTAAAGCCCTCGCGTTGTAGAGAATTTCCGCTTCGTATTCCTGGTAGAATTCCTTGGATTCCTCGATCGTCATATCCGGAAGCTGGAGACTTTCGGAGGAAAAAAGATCCTCGTACTCTGTGATGGCGGAGAGCAGGGTAGATTGCGGATTTTGTTGTACAGATGATGTTCTCGCGGAGCAAGAAGCGGAAGTGATCGCAGCTCTCTTCGGCCGGGCTACTGGTGGCGAGAGACCCGGGGGCGCGAGCCGTTTTTTCGTTGTTTTCATATTCAGCGCCGATGTTGCTCCTGTGGACGAGAATTCCTCAAAGCCAGCAGGAGAAGGGGCCGAAGCAGCAGCTCCAGTCGTCGCGTACGTCAGTTCCATCTCTGTTTTTCTGTTCAATTGCTCCAGAGCCTGCTGAATCAGCTCCTTCTGCTCTTCCTCTTCTTGTTGCTTCTGGAGTTCTTCGGTGAAGTCAGGGATAGTATCAAGCTGCCGCTGTTTGTCATGCTTGTCAGCATCGTCGTTCTTCGTTTCGTGTGCTTGTTTAACACCTTTTCCCTTGTTGTACTTGTTTCCACAAGGCGTCCGCCCATTCGTGCTTTTCCCCGACAAAATTTTGTTAATGTTGATTTTCTATCAAATGCAAATATGTCTGGGTCATCTGGAAGGATGCCTTTGTGATGCAGATTTGCCATGAGCCATGATGACGTCTGGAACGCAGGAACTAGCATGACAAAGTCTGTGAGATCTCTATCTTGCCTGTCCTACATGAGAAACTCCCTCTCAATTACAATTTGGTCAGAAGTCGACAGCATTTTTTGGTAATCATGCAACACAGATTTTTGCAGAATGCTGCATACCTAGCATGACAAGTCACACTCTTCCAGACTCAGACACATTTGCAATGCATATTTTCACCTTGCCGCTTTTCTCGTCGTACTTCAAGATCTCCTTTTTCATCAGCGCCGTCATCTCTTGCTGGGCCTGCGACTGCTGTCCCGTTCCGAGCAGACCAACTTCCTCGAATAAGTCGTCTTCCACGGAGGTCGTCGCAAAGCTACGCAAATCGTCCATTCCGTGGACCCCCTCGTTCTGACTCACGATGTTCAGCTCCCCGGTGCCGAGGGAGATCGCCAACGCATGCCGCTCTTCCTCCGTCATAAACGGAATCTGCCGGATGATCGTTTGATTCCGGCTGTTCTCCAACTGTAGCCTCTGAATCCTTTGCCCGCGGGTCATGGTGTTATTCGAATATTGTGTGGCAAAGTGTCCCCACCCCAGAACTTGGGAGTGTTTGTATTGCAAACCTTTCCAATGGAAACACTCGCCCTCTTGCCTGTATCAGCATCACAGATTTATTTCGATCGTGAATAGAAGAAATTTGCATTGCAAAAGATCCCAGTAGGAGCGGCGCTTGTCATGCAAGCGGTGCTGGATACGACTGGATTGCGCATCCGAAAGATAATTCGTAGTCCTTTCATGCATGACAAAAAAAATTCATTTGGAAACTTCGCATCACAAGTTATTGTTATTGCAACATTTGGGGTGGGGGCATTTTTCACTGTAATATCGAAACGTGGTTGTTCAAAATGGAGTTCACCGCCTGCGAGCACTTTTTCGGCGGACAGACCTCGGCTTGGAGTTGTTGCAATTCCTGCTCCTTGATCAACTCGCACAAATTCTCCTTCAGCAGTTCACTGGTGGGCAATTCCTGCGATTGGTGCCCGTGGGTTTTGAAAAACGGCAGTTGCTATCAAGTACAAACATGTCTGGGTCTGGAAGGATGCAAGTTTGTCATGCTCGGCCGACAATGCAGAAAAGTCTGTGATGCAGCTTGTTGCGCTACAACGAAACTTGTTTGCCATGCAAAAAGGCAATTCGTCATGCGCTTAACGCTAGACGTAGCCACCCAGAAACCTGTCATGCGCGGCTCCGCAATACAGTTCGCGTATCATTCGGACATTAGCATCACAAGCTTCCAGATTCAGACATATTTGCAATGCATAGTTGCTGGTTGATCGCGGTGATCGCTTCTCTCGGGTCCAGGAAATCCACGCCGAGGGATCTGACCGGCGGGATCGGGTCCGGTTTGCCGTTCATCAACTCGTCGCAGAACTTCGCGCAGTGCTGCTTCAACGATTTGTGGTAGTGGCGGTCCTTATTGCGGAAGTAGTCCTTTTTGATGTTGTACTTATCGGTCGTGTATCAAATGCAAAAGTGTCTGGGTCTCGAATGTTGCAGGATTTGTCATGCAGATCTTGCATGACCCAGGATGTCTGTAATGCACGGTCTAGCATCACAGATTTTCAGCGGGCTTCCTGATGCCTACTCCGCATGATAAATGCCCTCCCCGCGTAGCACAAACTAGACTCCTCTCGCTGGTCATGCAATACAGATTTTTTTAGAGTCCGAAGATAGCATCACAAGTTCCAACCTTCCAGACCCAGACACTTTTGCACAGGATATCGTGATCGGCATCGCACGGGGATCCGGTTCTAGTTGACTCTCGTCTAAGGTAGCAAGGGTTCTTTCGAGGAGGTTCTTGCTCGCTCCAACCGCTGGGGAGGTAGAAGAGAACGTCTTGGTGGCCGCTGCTGCACCTGGTGCAGGGACATCAACTACAGCAGCAAGTAGATGATCAGCGTTCTTCTTTTCAGCTTCTTGTTCTTCCTGTTCCTTTATCAATTCCCCAGTAACTGTAGCAAGACGAGGAGGCCTCTTAGAAGTTGTAGAAGCTCCTGCAGGTAGCCCGGAAAGATGTGGATGCTGCTCGTCGTGATGCTGATCTTCATCTTCAACAGCTGCCGCATGATCTGTCGGAGCCTCCTCCATCGGCAGCCCGTGTGCCGCCGGCCGGTCAGGGCCTCGACCTCCTTCGAAAGGAGCCACTTGTTCTTGCAACGGCAGTTCAATGTTGCCGTGGTCACCTTGGATTTTTACCTGTAGTTCAAGATCTTCCTCGTCTTCAATATCCACCACAGCATTCTCCCTATCCCCGTTCATCAGCAGCCTCAAGTTTGCGAACTCGTGCTCTTTCAGAGGCGAAAATTGAACGTGGTCCTCGCAGGGCTTGGGCTTGGTCTTCGCATCTACGGAATTGATGTTGGAACAAGTAGATTGATGCTCACCCTCTTCATCCCCAGGAGCTGTAGTTGTCGTCGTAGTTGTTGTCACAACACCACTTTATCAGAAGGAAAAATCCCCCCTCCCCATATCGAAAACGAAATTTGTGTTGCTGTATTTGAGTACACAAATCAGGTTTGTATTGCAGAGAAGCACTGCGGCCAGATGCTCAGCTAGATAGGGGCCTATGGGTCTAGTTGTTTAGCATGGCAAACGGCTCCCCTTTAGGCCCAACAGCATGACAAATCGCTTCCATAGTGGGGCGCAAGCTTCTGCCCTTGTCTCCTTGCAAGACAAATGTGATTTGTGACCTCAAATCAGCAACACAAATTTTCGGAAACATGCCTTTTCGATATGGGGAGGGGGGATTTTTCCTTTTGATACACTTCGTGTTACAACCATGGGGGAAATCGTTCCACCGTCAGAACAATCTTCGGAAGCGGGAGGCTCAACGTTGGTGGACGTGGGAACGACAGGTTGAGCACGACGACCAAAGCCTTCGCTCTCGTCAACATTTTCGCCTTCTTCTGCTTCTACAGCAGCTCCAGCTTCTTGCGCTTGTGCCGCGGCCGCCGCAGCTGCAATCGCAGCCGCTTTTGCCGCAGCGAGCGCCTCCACCCGTTCCTCTGCTTCTATGACTTTCAGCAATTCCTCGTCGATCACGACCGGCGCCTTGCAGTTGCTGAACATCATGTTTTGCCGGCGTCGCTTCGTGCCCAAACAAGTATCCACGCCGGGGATGATCTTGATTGGAGGGATAGTGTCCCCGAGGCACGAGCGATTGTGGTTCTTGGTGCTGTTCCGCGCCGGGTGCAGGGAGTTGATATTGCCGGTAGGCAAGGAATGGAGATTCGGCGTGGAGGGAGGCGCTGGGGTCGTCGTCGTGGCTCCACCTGCTGCTGGTGGGATCACCACAGCCGGATTTGAGGCTGGACTTGCGTTCGGTTTGATGGCTTTACTGACGCCAGAACCTAAGCAGGCTGGATGACCAAGAACTTCTGTACCATCCACGTTCCTGTCTTCAACCTCCGCCTGAGCAGGAGTCTGGTGCTTGTCCATTCCCACTTCTGGCGCGTGCAAGTTAGTGCTGTGCTGCGCACCATCTCTACTTCCTTCACGACCTTCAAGAAAAACATCATCCGAGTGCACCAACTGCTGCTGCTGGTCGTGACCAGTTATTTCCTCTCCCCCTGCTCGAGTAGCTGCCATCTCAGCAGCATTGTGGCTGTTCTCCTGCACTGATGCAATCAGTTCCAGCATTTTCTGGTGCTCGGCACGCTGCTGTACTGCCTGCGGCCGTCGGTCAACGAAAACATCCCCCCGTTCCGCAGCCTCCTTTTTCCGTAACGCGATCAACTGTTTCACGCGCAGTGCGTTCTGTTCCACCGCGTACTCACGACAGTAGCCCATGGCGGAGTAGAAATTCGACCTCTTTCGGACCGGTTTCGTTGCGCCTTTAGCGCCGGGGGTTTTGTCTCCATTTTCCCCGTCGTGGCTGGAGGAGTCGCTGTTGTCATCGTCATCGAGGTCAGAAAGTTCGTTTTCCTGGTCTTCAACGAAGTCGTTTAACAAGCTTTGGCTGTCCGAACCTGTATTCTGATTGCCTAGAACTCCACGACCTCCAATATCTCCCATTTTTTTCCTCTGCAAAAGTTGCTCCTCTGCTTTGTCTTTTCTCACCCTATCTTTCAGCGCCTTGGCGTTTGCAGCCATCATCTTTTTCTCCACCTCCGCCTGGGCCTGTTCCTGTTTCGCTTTCTGCTCCTTTTTATCAAATGTAAAAATGTCTGGGTCTGGAAGAATCGCGCTGCTTTTGCATGACACAGAAGGTCTGGCATGGAAGCTCTAGCATCACAAGTTTCGAGAAGCGTTCGCATTCGCAATGCCGAATCCGCATGACAAATCCCTGACTTTGGTGATAAAAAATTGGCAACTTTTGCTGCCTATGCATGAGAGATTTTTCTGTGTTCTGAAATGCGCATCACAAGTTTCAACCTTCCAGACCCAGACATTTTTACACTTGATACTTTTCCTTCCTTTTTTTCCGTCGTTGCTGGTTTTTCGTCAGCTTCGGGAGAGCGTCGTCGGCTCCTCCTTCTGGTGTCGTGCCGGAAAAGTTATTTTCTCCACCATCACCTGCCACGAGCTGTTGTGCGGCTCCTGCACCCCCGTCTTTCACTTTCTGCAGCAAATTATTACCGCTAATATTATTCGCCAAAAATGGGTTGTCGTTTGCTTGATCATCGACGCTCGTCCGTGGCTCCGACTGCGTGCACCAAAAGAGCTTCGAGGTTTGTCGCTTCCAAAACTCGTTTAGCAAAAGAACGGGGTCACTGTCATTGGATTTGGAGGAAGATGAAGTAGCGCTCGTGCTGCGCTGCTGCTCAGACAGCAGACGACTGATGTTCATCATCTGTTGATCGCGTTTCTTGGTTGATGGAGAGCCACAGATTTTTACTGCAGCTTGTTCCACCTTCACACGCGATCTGGCTCTGGTTTCATCAACTTCAACATCATCCTCCACTGCACTGGCAGAGGGAGCTGCTCGATCTTTCGCAATAACGCGTTCGTCACTGGTCTGCCTCTCAGAAGTACTAGGCAGACCTCCGCTTGAAGAAGTCGGCAGCTGCGTTGAAGATGAAGACTCGCCTTTTATTTTCCCTTCTGTACTAGAAGTTGTTGGACCCCTGCAGCCTCTCCTCGCGCGGGCGCTTTTACTGCCAGCTATGCTACTGCTGCCAGACGCGACCGACCTGGCCTTCCTTTTGCGATTGACGTTGTCGCAAGAATGGTGTATGAGGCCGTCTTTGTCATGATGTTGAGGAGCAGTCACGGTTTGCTGCTGGGGCACCCAATGCCCATTCTTGTTGTAGTAAAACCCAGAAGGTTGTAGCGACGTGTAGTTGCTCTTCCCGTGCTGGTGCGCTGCTCCTGCTGTAACCGAAGTAGACCCGCCGTGCTGCACGTTGTAAGAACTCCCTTTACCTTTATACTGACCCGGCGTGGTCGCAGCTCCACCACCCGCAGCTGCAGACTTAGATCGCTGTTGACCGACAGCGACTGACTTAGCGCCCACCGTATGTTGTTGATGAAAGGAGCTCTGCTGCTGGTGCTGTTCAAAGAAGCCACCTTTCTTGCTGCCGACTTTTGAAGATGTGTAGAAAGACGAGGAGTTTTTACTGCCTTTGGAAAATAAACTTTTGTCGTGTTTTCCAACAGCTCCTGGTGCATAATTCTTCGTACCGAAGGTAGTAGGCTGCTGGTAAAAATTGGATTGTTGAAAACCTGTGTTGGAAATCATGAACTCGCTCGTCAGCACAGCGTGGCCTTTATTCGTCTTGGTCGTCGTCCCACTCTCAGCTTGATGATGTCTCCCTGCTGCAATGAAAGCCGGATTATTGTAACCGGTATGATCGTACGTCGGAAAATGCGCGGAAGTCGTGGGAAGATGCGTGTAGTTAGTGTTCATGCCACCTTTTTGTTGTTCTTGTTGTTCGTGCAGGGCGAGCTGATGCATCGTTTTCCCGTGCTGTTGATCGTAGCCGTAGCGCGTATTATCAACTGCGAATGTAGAACCATAGCCGTTTGTTGTTCCGGTCGAGGATGTGTAGTTGTTCGAAGTATTTTTTCCGGAATACATCGCACCATGATCAACACCGTTGTAAGCCTTAGTTGTTGTACCGTCGCCCGCGCCGCCGTAGTTGTTGTAAAACCGAGGTTGTTCCTGATAGGGTTCTTGTACAATACCCGCGACTGCTGGAGCAGTGTAACAAGCTGCACCATTGAAGATGCCCCGGTCGCTGTGCTGCCCCTGATACATCAGCTGCGTGTTTGTGTTCATCCCACCCTGCATCTTGTGCGCCTGTTGCTGCTCTGTAAACATCTGCATCAGATCCGGATGGTGCTGTGTTTGTTCGTGATGCTGAAGCTGATGTTGTGCATAGTTTTGCTGTTGTGCTGGTTGTTCATGATTGGGCGGACCACTTCGGTACAACGCAGGGGCACTTTCATATGGATCGTTCGACTGCTTGGCCGCTGTCGTCATGGAAGCGGAGTTTCCAAAACTTTCTTGCGGTTGGTGGAAATCATGACCCGAAGGTGAACAAGCAGCGGCAGGTGCTGGCTCAGCTACTAGTGCATCTTCCGCGCGGCCTCCAGGCCGACCAGCGATCGAACTACTGGTCGTGGTGCTGTTAGTGTTCAATTCCTCACCTCCTTTGTTCCCGCCCTCCATCTTCTGCCAATACTTCCACAGAGATCGGTTGAAGTCGGAGTTTTTTTCGACTTCTTTCTCGCCGTTGTACAGCAGCTCTTGGCCATGGTTCTTCGTCCCTTGCCGCCCCCGCTCTTGTTCATCTTTGGCGTCGTCGGTTTTCGGTACTATGATCCCCGAAAGAGAGGGAGAAGTGTACGTGGCCTGTGGTGAAAAGACAAAAGTGGTTGGTGTTTCGGTTTTCAAAGCTGCAAGAGAACCGCTCTTGCACTACAACTTGCGTACAAATTAGTATATAGGATCTGGAAACTAGCAGTTCTAGTGTAACATCAAAAACTTCGCTCACGCTACAACTAGAAGTAAAAAAAAACCTGCAGCCTTTGTTCTGAAAAGAAAAAATGACTACTCAAGTACCTGACTAGCGTGCAGCGACCCGTTTCTATTGCGTCCCCCTGCACCGTTCCGGGACAAAAACTCCTCTTGCACCCGCATCTGACTGGTCTTTTCCATCTTTCCCGACCGAGACCGCTGCGGCTTGTTATTGTTTGATAGGGATTGATAAGGTTGATGTTCTCCGTTGATAGCACTAGCGTGGTCTTGTCCATTATTGTTGACCAGGGGACTGCCACGGGGCTGACCCTGTACTTCCATGCCCTTGTCCATATTCGTGGTCCGCTCACCACCGTAATATACGGCAATACTATCTTCATGACGTCGATCTTCCCGGTAGTACCCGTTGTACGCTGTGTGCTGTTGCACTTGCTGATGAGCTGCCTGACCAGTCTGAAGAACTACGTGTACGTCGTCGATTCCGTTATAATTGTGAGGTGGCGTGATGCTCCTCCGACCGGAACTATAGTTGACTTCACCAACATCCTTTCTGTGCTGCCGGGTCCCGGGGGTACTCAACGCCGCAGGGAGGCGTCCCGTCGGCGTCAGGGTGTTACAATTAGGGTCCTGGTGACTAATGCCGTAGTTGCTGCGACTTTTGTGCTGGTTCTCGTCGTTGTACTCGCCTTGCCGCAAAGAACTCTGGGCAGCACGTTTTTTGCTGGTCGAAGACGTGTCGTGATAATTTCTAACATTCACATTGCTATTGCTGCGAGGTGTAGTTCTACTTAGATCTTCACGTCGTTCATCCAGCATTTCCTCCGTTCTACTTAGATCTACCGACATGAATTCTGTCTGCGGCTGAAAAATTCAAAAATTTTGTTTTTGGGCGTAACGGCAAAGCAGTCTGGGTTGTCCTAGTGCCGGCGGCCTCGGAGGCTGCGATGCTGCTGAACAGGGACTCCGCCAGAGGGAAGCACCTCGCCCACGGTAGCTGGCCATGGTCCGCTTCTCGCGTTTCTACCTTCCTGCCCCGGCAGGCCCGGCTCTCCACCCCTCGGCTGCTCCAGCTCCTCTGGCCTCTTAGTGTTAAGGATTCGGGCTGACCCTCCGGAAATTTGTTTGCACCCCCACCAGAGAGGGTGTTCAGGACTACCCCCCTACCGGAGCTGCAGACAAATTTCTGGAGAGCAGTTACCAATGCGGTTTTGGCTTCTCCAGAAATTTGTCTGCACCCCCACCATTTGCCCAACATTGCGACCCCCCTGGCCCCGGACGGGAAGGCCCGGCCCGGACTACGGAGTTGCCCTTTTTGATCTCCTTCAGAGGCCCAGAGAAAGGTAGTGAAGAACGAGAAACGCAAGAGAGTTAGGCCTTCAATACTCTTGAGCCCTCCCCGCAGTGACGCACTCCCCAGTGTCCGCCATCTCGCGCGTGAAGTGTCCTGGTTTAGCAGGGGAAGTCGCAACTGTGGGACGTTTCGGGCAGCAGTCTTGTTCCCAGTAACAGGAATAAAGGCGGCCTCGCGCCGCCGCAAAAGTAAATTTTTGAATTTTTCAGCCGCAGACAAAATTCCTCTTGGTAAGATCTTCACGTCGTTCATCCAGCATTTCCTCCGCCTGGTTTTGTCCTGCTCCTCCCCGGCCACTTCCTCCTCCTCCCGAGCTGTAGTGAGAAATACTACAACTAGCGTGATCTACTACCTCGCTGCCCCCATAAAAATGCTGTGGCGGCTCGGCAAAAGCCGCGAACTTCGGAGTTAGGAGGGAGGA
Source organism: Amoebophrya sp. A120 (assembly GCA_905178155.1). Lineage (NCBI taxonomy): Eukaryota > Dinophyceae > Syndiniales > Amoebophryaceae > Amoebophrya > Amoebophrya sp. A120. The sequence goes on along the minus strand of CAJINV010000002.1, from coordinate 4,309,267 downwards.
GCTCGTAGGGCGCTTCTGGTGGAGGTTCATCTCGTAGTTGCGCTCCTGTCGGTCATGATACCGATTTCGATTCCGATCATGATGAAAGTTGTGCTGATGGTCCTGATCATGCTTTGGACCACCAGCACAACCGACCGGAACCAGCACCGGAACAGCAGCGACTTCTGCTGGCCCATGTGCAACATCCTGCAGATGCTCATACTGATACTCCCTCCGAGCAGTACCATAACCGTTTCGGTGCACGGAATGCTGGGTTTGTTGATCCTCCTCTACCCGACTATTTGTGTAGTAGAAGCGCGCCTGCTCCTGCGCAACCTCGTTTCTGAAGGAGGGAGATGAAGAATTATCCGCACAACTTACACGACCAGCAAGGCTCTTGTACTGGTTCGAAAATTTATTCGTGTAGTCTCCATAGCTGCTGTAGTTCGTCATATTTTTGAAGTTTGGCGTTTCATTTCCACCCTGAGTGCTCATTGGTGTCAGCCCGGGCGGATATTTTTGGGCTGCTGGTGCTCCTGCTGCAGAAGGGACCACGCCCGTGTGGAGGTCAACATCTCTTGTGCTTCTACGACCTGAAAAAGTTTGTTTGTTGAGGAATACGACAACGACCTGAAAGAAAAGTGCTAAGATCAAGACTCAAAACTGTATAAAAAAAAATAATCCAAAATAAAATAAGCAAGTAAAGGTGGAAGTACCCGCAGCCGCACTCGTCGTAGATGACTTCGACTCAACATTTCGGTCAGCATGGTGTACTACATCCGCCTTGTTAATATGCCCCGCAGCTGCCCCAGACCGTCCTTCTTGCAGCCGCTGCGCTTCTTCGGTCAATTTCTTCAACAGCATATGCATTGCAAAAGTATCGTATTCGTATAAATGCAATACAAATTTCTGCAGCATGAGAAATGAAATTTGTAATGCAGATTTAGCTGAAGAAAGGGATTTGTAATGCATGATTGCAATACGAGTACGATACTTTTGCAGTTCATACAACAACGACTTCCCGGATAACTTCCGTCCAGTCGTCGGGCTTCGATCGTCCTCTGATATGCAAGAAAAAAACTGTGTAAGTGTAACTTTGTGTTGCAGACGCTGCAATACACTTACACTTGTCATGCCGGATGTGCATCAGAGGCTATTTTCGTACGTGTCTTCGCGTACTAGCTGCGCATGACAGGTTTTCTCTGTCATGCAAAACAAGTCTGTGATGCTGTCCCTGCAAAAAAGTTACACTTACACACTTTTTTTCTTGGATATGTGAAGGTAGTTCTAGTTGATTGTTCTCCACAAGAACCAAAGGAGGACGAGAACCTCCACGGGGCGGCTGGTGCTGTAACTGCTCGCCATCATGGTGGCCTGATGAACCTCCTGCATGATGTTGGTGTACATGCATTTCGCGACGAGGTTGAGAGTAATAGTCCTGTCCACTCGCTCTGTTGTACCCACCTCCGTACTGCCGATGGCCATAGGCCGTCGCAGGGTAAGAGCCTGCTCCTTGATGTTGCCCGTGGATCATTTTTCCATTTATTTCTTCGACGTTCCGATGAAGATGAGTCGGGGATGAAGTGCTGCTCGTTCTTCCCTTGTGCTGGTAAGAAATTGCTCGTCGATGTTCTTGATACGGTTGCTCACTGTGAGTTGCAGCTCCCGTCTGGATGTTCTGATTTGCTTGTTCCTAGTGCTACGTAATCCTGGATAATTGTACAATAAAGAGAGACAAGAAGCTACTAAAACCACTGCATATAGAAGTGCTTTGCGTTTTGAAAAAAATAAAAATTAAAAGTGTCAAGAACTATTTGCTTGCATTCAGTGAAGAGACCTTGTTAGCGTATCTCGAAGGACGTCGAGTTAAAACAAAGGTCCTCCAGAATGTTGAATAGACTGCTGTGTTGTACTCGCTTGTTTTCAGGTATGACAAAATAACGGGTTGAAATAAATTATACAACATTCAAAGAAAATTCGCTAAGTAAAACGTAAAAATCTCCTGCAGCTGATATTGCGATACTATCCTACGTTATCTGGTAAAGATATCTGTTGAGCTGCTGTGCTCGAGGTCGTGCCGTCAAGTCTCGGTTTCTTTCGTAGTACAAAATGTTTGCTGCAGGTGCAGCTGTTTGTACTAAATGTAGAAAATTTTCGAGACACAAAGGTGGAAGTTCGTCACGAGAACTCCTCTCGATTAAAAAAATGTCGTGCTGTGTGTAGTAAGCTGGTGTTAGTCGCTAATGTAAAAAAAAACTTTCGGACGTCGTGCTATTGCCGGGTACTAGCAGCTTTACGATGAAAAGCTGTGTATTGCTATTTCTGGGACGCTTAATATAATGATGGGTGACTACTATAAGTATAATGCCAACGCGGCGCCTTTTTGTTTTTTCTAAATTTTTTGATTAAAAAAAATAGTCGGATCCTGCAAAGAAAGCAAAACGCCGGAACTACAACAAGAATCTTGTGCTAGTCCGACTTGTGCTGTGTTGCGTTCACGTTCTTGGTTAGGGATATTGTTACTGATGGAAACTATCCGTGATTGAAAAAGCATAGAAATGTCGTGCAGCAATGGGTGGAAATAGACAACTTATTCGGTTGGATAGGTACAAAACAACACAAAGACAAACACTCCAAGAGTCGTGGCAAGAAAACAAATAAGACCACTTTCAGTATAGCTATAGTGAAGAGGCTACGTTTTCTGTCGAGCAAGAACAGAGAAAAAAGCTTAGCCAGCGAGATGAAACGGCATAATAATGAAGTTGATTCGCATGAATTATGGGGGGACGCTATTCCAGATTTCAACCTTACGGTAGTTCCTAAAATCCTTATATCAGAATATTATTTTTGTCATGCAAAATATTTTTCTTCTTTTTCGGTGAAGAAATGGCGGCTTCAAACCCAGTGGCTGCTGAGCTTCGGTGCGGGTTTTTGATAGTGTGTGCATGGGCAGAGCACAATAACTCTTGCCATCGAATGTTCGTTTTCGGTGAGTCGAAGATTATCCCGGCGGTGGGTCACTACCTCCTATCGGTCGACGAACATAAATACCGGTTGCGGTGTCGGGGAAAAATGAATATGGGATGGCGGCTTTGTTGTGAGTCGGGGAGGTGGTGAAAGAGGTGAAGGAAAAACCAGATGGAGCTGCAGTTTATGACTAGTAAGAATACAAATACAATAACAATACACAAACTCAAACTCCACACGAAGCACTATACACAGAGGCTGCAGTCGCAGCTGCAACACGCAGGCGAGCAGCAATCCGTGACAAGCTGTTTCTTTGAACCTGAGAACCAACGTTGAGCCTGAGAGCCAACGACAGACAGAAGAGATTCGGAAAAGCAAAAGCACTTGTCGGCGCGAATGTACCTCGTTTCGAGGATAGTTGTAGGAGCGCAAGCGCGAAACAGTGCGCGGCTGCTATGATTTGTTGTGGAGCTTTTTGTTCCCCGGTGTAGGCCGTTCCCGTTTTTTTGAATGTCAGTTTCGTCGCAGGGATAGCGATAGCCATAGCGGAGGTTGAGAGCGTTTTTTTTTTTCTGGCGATGATGAGCGGGCTTTGAGATGGCGAGAGAAATGAGATGATTTTTTTTTTTTGATTCCAGCACCCCGGGAGTAGTGTTAGCTCATTACTGAAAGCCGGTCTTTTTGTTTTTTCAATGATGTTTGTGATTTTCCACTTCCCTTGGGAATATCTATATCAACTATGCGAAAGCGCTTTTCAGAATTCAGATTCAGAATTAGAAATAGAATTAGCAATACAAATAGACAGAGAATTATTAGAAATAAACACAGAAACAGATGCAGGCACGTAAGCAAGTATTGTTACTGGTATTAGTAGCAGTATTTCGCATCTTCCTTTTCTTAGTGGTAGAGTGTTACTTTTCTTCTTCTTCTATCTCGTGTTATTGACATACGGAGCGTCTGGATCTCATTCACACCCTAAAGCTAAAAACTAAATGGCTATGGCATGAAACAAAGACAAACTCCGACCGAACACGCGCGAACGAGTTCGGTAAATGCAGCAAAGAACTGCATCGAACTCTGATGCTGCGTCATCATCTTTTTTCGCTTTTTCTTTTTCATTTTCATAAATTAGCTGGTGAGGAGAGCTTCGTGCGTCGGTTCCCACTTGGACTTGCTCTTGCTCTTGCACTTGCTGTCGCCTACCGAGGTACGTACGCTTTGAGCGCGACACCAGCAATCCCGTCCGCGAATGCCGACTCCGCGATTCATCTTCCCGGAACTTGCTGAACCCGAGCCGGAACCGGAGCCCTTGAACCCAAAGCGGTCAATCAGCGCGGAAGCGGTCACCAATCGAGCACGGGTTCTTGCCTCCGCAGCGGTTCCCGATACCTGGATTCCGTTTCCCTCGGCGGATACCATCAACAGTTGGATTGAGGAACGCGTTTTTGAGTGTCAGCGTTCATCTGCCGTTCCGGAAAGTTGGCACACTTGGATTAATAATCGCTTCCGGGAGGTCGGCGGAAACCACACCCTGCCGGCGTTGGACCTTCTCGAGCGAGAGCGTCGTGACAGCAGGAACGAAGACCATCTGCGCTTGCTGAT
>CAJINV010000002.1:4277650-4304619 GCA_905178155.1 Amoebophrya sp. A120 | reverse complement strand
GTTGCGTTTGCACTTGCTTAGCATATAACTGTCACTACTAGTGCTTGTGCTACTACTTGCGCGATGCTATTTTTGAAATTGATACAACAAGACCGGCAACGGTAAGGGAAAGGGTGCTGCTGCTAACAACAACAAGTCCAAGAAGGTGGAGACCTTGTTGCCCCCCGAGGAAGAGGATGATGAGGAGAACAACAAATCGTCGAACAAGAAAAACCAGAACAAAAAGGGGAACAAGAACAACAATTCCAGTGCCGCTGCTTCTTCCAACGCGAATAAGAAGATGTGCAAGAAACAGGGGAAGAAGAATAAAGAAGTAGATGCGGATCTGGACTTGGACTTGAACGACGACCCCATGGACGTGGATGAGGAAAATGCCGCTGGAGCTGGGGAGGACAAAAACGGGGAGTCGGGTACGAAAAAGAGGAAAACCTGCTCGGGCGACGCGGTGATTGCCTCCGAGGTTGCGGCCGAGGACGTAAGAATTTTTTTTTGCCTTGCCCTCGCGCAAGAAGAAGAACTATTTCTGCGTGTCAGACTGCAAGTGCAAGTAGCTGCTGTATTCGGATTTTTTTTTGCATTTGTCGTTCATGCTCGACAAAAACACCGACCTAGACCCAAACGTTAACGTATACGTAAGCCAAGTCCCGAAGAAGCATAAAAATTTCAACAGGGGGCAAACGTGGCTGCGATGTCTAATTGCACTTCTGTGCTTTTGGAAATGGTGTCGAAAAACCAGTCTTTCGATCTGACGAAGTTTCTGGACAAGGAATATGCCCGCCTGGAGCTCTCCAAACTGGGAGATGAGCCAGACCAGACGGACGGTAACGACGAGGAGATCGATGGGGTGAAAAACAGCGACGGGGACGTGAACAACAAGAGTACCAGATTCGACTTTTCCACCGCGCCGAACTACAAAGAACTGATGGACCACCTCGAAGAGCAGGACCAGGAGATGCTTGCGACGCTCACGGGCATGAAGATGTACAAGTTTGCCGTCAAGCACCTGTGCGGAAACGGGCGGGCCCTCGCAACGGACTCGATGAAGAAGGCCAGCCAGGCCAAGGCGTACCAGCAACTGGTCGCGGGGAAATCGGCGAAGGAAAAATCCCTCGAGTACCTCAACCGTAAAGGAGCCAGCAGCCCGACGTGGTGCCAGGTAACAAAGCCGAACGATCCCGACGCGACGCACTACAAGCTGCGGCACCTCCTGGAACTGGACGTGCAGGCGTACGAGCTGTCCGAAGCGGAGATGACGGGAGAAACCACTTTTCCGATTTCCAAACTGCAATTTCCCTTGACCTATCCTGTGCAAAAATATCGTGCCCTTGCAAGTACTAACGTAGACCTAGAGATATAGATGCATCAGTGTCGTTTTCTGTTCTTGTGCCTTAGTCCTTGCTGTGATGCTGATAGTAGTGGATCTGGATGCGGATCTGCGTCCGGAACTGGATGCGCTCGTGGAAGTAGAACAGCAACAGCTACAGGGACTGCAAGCGCAACTCGGTCTGGGCGTGGATGTGGATCTGGTAGTAGTTCTGATTCTGCTTCTGGATCAGGAATAGGAACGAGAAGCAGCGCGATACTTTTGCAATGCATATTAGGGACATCAAGATGGGCGGCGATTATCAGTACGTCTTTGCGCGGCACTACCCCTTCCCGAGCAAATACTTGGTCATGAGATGGAAGTGGGCAAAGAAATCCGGGGCGAGTGGAAACAAGGTCGCGGACGACAGCTTGCAAATTACGATGAAGAAATTTGTGATGGTATATTTTTGAGGTTTTCGTTTTTGGTTTTGAAACATGAAATTTGTGATGCGCATTTTCAACATGGACATCGACATCAGCAGCTGCGCCTGCAGCAGCAGGTGCAGCAGTAGCACCAGCAGCTACAAGCTCACGACTGGTGTCAAGATAAGGTAGAAGTGCAAGGGCAAGAAAAATGATAAAGACACAAAAAAAAATCACTCAGCCTTCCACGGGATCGGGAGCCATGTTTTTCTACGCCCCGATCCGACTCGAGTCGGACAAGACGTACTTGAAGACCCTTTCGAACGCCAAGGACACCTTGAACAGGGTCGAGAAGTCGGAGCAGCCGGGTGGTGGCGACAAGTCGGGTGGTGGCAGCGCGGACACGAATACCCACCTGGAGGACGACGAGGCGTTCTAAACGCTAAGAGGAAAAAAGAAAATTGAACACTCAAGCTTCGGCTTCTTTGCGTGGTCGCACTTCTTCCGGTTGGAAATGAAGAAAAATCAAAATACTAGAAATTCATGTAAGATGTAAAATGAAAATGTAAATCTAAATGATAAAGATAATGGGTAAGAGTATGAAACTCAGATTTTGTTTTTTTACCCATAAATTATGCGAGTGCAAAAGAAAATGAAAAAGTAAAATTTAAAGTAGATGATGTTGAAGTTGATGATGTACATGTAGCAGTAGTTGTAGAAGAAACAGTAAATGTAAAAGCTAAAGCAAAACTAAAAGTAAATGCAAGTGAGAGTGTTTCTCTTTTGGTTTTACTCATAGTGATTGAAAACAAAAAGACAGAGATCAGGTGGCTAATCTAAATCCTGGCGCTGACGTTCATGCGCAGGCTGGTCTTGATGTAGAAGTAGATGATCATCATCATCATCATCATCATCATCATGATCTTGCTGCTCAAGTTCATCTTCATCATTATGATATGGCTACGCCTTCTACGAGTACGACTATCATGAGGGGTAAACCGCTACTGGTACTAATTCGGAAGATTCGGAATCGCAATCAATTTCAATTTCAAAATTTCAAATACAAACTCAATACTAAAAAAATAATATGTTTATTACTATGAAAATGAAGACGTAGATGAAGGGGAAAGCCAAAACTTTCAGGGTCACTATCAGACGAAAAAAATAAATTTTAGTTTTACTGAAAAAGAAAACTCGAAAATGGAAATCCTAGTGAAAGCGAGCGCGAGCATCTTTACTAGTAGTGGTAATGTCATTGCCCATGCCTATCTCGATTCTATTCGTTGTTAAATTTAGAAAGTAATACACTCCATATCGAAACTGAGTATGGAAAGCAAATTTCAATCCAGTTCGGGAAAGAGTGCGTGTGTGGCTAGTATTGCTTTCGCGGTCCTGGTCGCGCACACACAATTCCAAAAACCAATCTGCCTACAACTAGAAATAAAAAAATCACCGACATGATAGTACAAGGTCAAGGACAGCGCTACTCCATCTAGCATGAGCCAACTGCTACCCTCTTGGCCCTGGTCGCAGACCCCTGTACGCTGCATATGACTAGGCTCAAGAAGGAGGGCAGCGGCTAGAAAAGTCCCTTCGAAGCGAGCAAGAAAATCAAAGCCATCGTGTCCATCTATCCTTATCGTAAATAAAATTTTGTTTTTGTCGCTATCAGATTCAGAAGTTCTAGTTCAAGTTTCAATCTCAGTAGTTTCAGGCACAGGCACACACAGCATCACATATGCATAGAAATAGGTACAGGAATATCAGTATCAGTATGAAAATGAAAATGAATAGCAATAGGTATAGGTCTAAGCAGCATAAGTTTAAGTCAGCGCGGAATCAAAATCAAAAAACAAAAAGAAAACGTACAGGAAAAACAAAAATCAAAAATATGAATGAAATTATTACTATGTGCTGTTGCTAGCACATGCACAGCCACAAGCACCGCTAGTACCAGTAGCACGGCGCTACAAGTACAATTCGTAGGAGTAGGAAGTTAAAAACTGCACAGAAGACGATGACCAAATAACAGCAAGGCTAGAACGTGAACCATGGGACTGATGCAAACTTCTGAAACTAGAGCGGAATTCAAAGACGAAGACGAGCAAGTAGATTTTCAGTTTGATTTTCTATCAAGAACCAAGCCCGGCGTTAGGCGCAGGCTTTGGCTCAGGCTCGTGCTCAGCAAGAGCTAGAGCAAGCTGGAGGTGAAGCAGAAGCTCAAGCAGGGGCAGAACATGAAGTTGACGATGAGAATAAAGAATCATTTTTAGAGTTTGACGCGACTGTGAAAAACAAAAAAAACGACCCGAGGGGTGGCGCCTTCAAGCGAGCGTCATGCCCTGGTGAGTGCGGACTGAAAAAGGAAATGGCAGTCGCAGTGGCATTGATCCAGCAGCCAATGGAACTGGCTCCAGCTCCAAGTGTTCCCTCGTGTTGCAAAGCATCCCTATTCCCGATGCGACACTCAGCTGCTTGAAAAAGGTTTTGTACCCGCGGGGGCCAACAAAGATCAAAGGCTTCACTTCGTAGACTAGCTTCTAACTTCGAGATGGATTTTTTTGCCCTTTGTTTTTCTTGTTTTCGTTTTCCGATCATACTCTCGATTATGTCCCCGCGGCTAGAGTTACGCCTACGGCTAAGGTCAAACACCAAAAAGAAAAACACAAACGCAAGCTCCTCGAGTCAAGGCGTGCGCTTTTCAATTTCAAGCACAAGCTCGCGTCTACCTTTTCGCCCAAGAAATAAAAGATCAGCATCCGCACCACCACCATCACCGCACCAACACCTACACCATTAAATTTAAAATGCGAATGTAAGATCAAGATCAACAAGTAGCACTAGCACTAGAAGAAGAAGCAGACCTAAACTTTTTTGCTCATGCCTACACCTGCGTCTGCAACTGGATCTGGATCTGGAACTGCTACTGCAACTGCATCTGCAACCCTAAGCTTTACTCATGCCTTTACCTTAGCGTAGCCTTACCCTCAGCCTAGCCCTAAGCTGTGGGCTGAGCCTGCAGCTGGACAAGCAGGAAGACAGAACTTTTTCTTTTTCATCAATTCCAAAAAAAATTAACTTAGTAGGAGGAACAGCGGGCCCGGGCCCGGGTTCGGCCGGGCGCAACGAGATCCCCGCCTGGTGCCGGCCCTACTCCGCGCTGTCGAGCGGGGAGCAAAGCGCTGGCCCGCGTGACATGGGGCGGCTGCTGCGCAAGCTCCAGCGCCAAGGAGAGTTGGGCGAGAACTGGAAGAACGGGCCGGGCCTTGGCGCAGGTCTTCGAACAGCAGCAAGATGGGGCGCGGCGAATCCAAGACGAAAGTGTAGGAGCCGGAGGAATGTGCAGCCGATGGGCGAGATGAAGAAGAGGCCGCCCCACTTGGAGAAGCCTGACCTGCGGAAGAAGCCAACGGGGAAATGCGTCTGTGTGAAGGCCGTCGCCGCGCAATTTCTGCCCGCCGCGCCCGTGCGCGCCCCCCCGCTAGGCGCCGCGCGGGGCGCGCCCGGTTCGCGAGTCCGGGCCCACGCGGGCATGGGGCACTGGAGAACATTGCAGGCGCTGGTAGATGATCCGGAGTTTATCACAAGGTGGCCGATTTCGAAGGACCCCTGCCGCACGCGACGGCGCCCGCCTTTCCCTTCGAGTTCGATGGAGACAGCGCGGCGGCCGTCCACATGGTGAAGCCCCGGAAGCCCGTTATCCTGGGCAAGGTGCGCGCGCGCGGCCCCTTTTGCCGGTATCTGTCCGGGAAGTTGGCCGGCAATGGGCGCTTCTTTCGGCTGCGCATCGCCTCCCGCGCCCTTCCTTCGGGTCCTTCCCGTGGTCGCAACTGGCGGACGACAGCGCGTTGTTTGCGCTGCAGGCGTGGTTCGACAATGGCGCGGGCAAAAGTCGAAAGCGCGGAGCCTTTCACCGTGGAGGTGGTGAAGCACGGGCCGGCCGAGAATTAGCGGCCGAGAAGCTGTTCTGGCGGGCAGCGGCATTACCCTCAACAAGAATGGAACGGCGAAGGTGCACGTCGATGAGGGAAACTTGGGCCGAAGCGGAGCGACGGCATTGGGGGCCTGCCTCGTTTCGTCTTCTGGACCAGCCGCACGCCCGCGCCCTTCTCCAGATGCAGTGGTGGGAAAACCGGCTGGAGAAGGGGAAAAAGAACATCCGGCCCGGAGGCGGGGAAGGGGCTAGTGTGGCTACAACCGGACAAGTCGATCGTCGACCGGGACCACAAGAAACTGGCCCGCCCCGCCTTCTTTTTTTTCTGGCCACCCTGGCCCCCCCGGCGGCCGGGCCCGGGCCCCTCCGGCCGCCGTTTATTCTCTGGGCCCCACGAAAGCGGGGGGTGGCGCGGCGCCCCGTCCGTATCGTATACCTAGGCCTGCCCTGCGTCGCTCGGGCGCATTGGGCGGGCCGCTTTCGCTGCCGCGCAGGCGCCGGAAAAGCAGCAGCTATTCCGGTGCCATAGTTAGGGGGGCCACTGGCGCCGGCACTGGCACGCACAGCCACTGCTTTCCGCGCCCCCCTGCGCACGCTTCGCCGCGCGCTTCCTGTTCATGTACCTGTCGGGGGCGCCGCTAGCTACAGGTGCAACGCACTGCATGCGGCAGCCCAGAAAGAAAACAGTAATCACTTCGTGGCGCCACACGCGACAGCACGGAAGCGCGTGGCAGCCCTTGCGGCCCTTGCTGCAAATATAATTTTCGCCACGCAGTTGCGTGGCAGGTGCCCTGTCGCAGGGCGTAGCAAACTTCAACTCCAACGATGGACTCCTCTCCATCGTGTCGCCCGCGGTTCCTTTCCTAAGGCCGGGCGCGCCGCAAAGTCGGACACGGACTCATGTTCGGGGGGGGGAGCTGGAGCTGGTGCTGGAGCATCATCATTTACATTTTCATTGGGAGAGAGATGCAGGTAGGCTGTGTTGTCGTTTTTGCTTTTCGGCATCGAGTTCGAGTTTGAGATCGTGTTGCACTCGATGGCGTTTTTTGTGAGCGCAGCAGAGAGGGCGAAGTTTACGAGTGGAGAGTTAAATGGCCATGCCGAGGTACTACGTTGTCAGCGAGCGAAACGCAATGTATGAGACCATTCGTAAGCTCTTGCTTCTGCGGTCTGGTGATTGTTGTAGTGTTGATCTAAAGTTAAAGTTTAAGTTTAGGGTGGTGGTAATACAGCAGCTTTTTTGTTCTTTAAACACGATGCCCTTTTGTGCGCTGACGCCTCGTTCTTCCGACCGACACAATCTTCGGTGAGTGCAACGCCCCGCTCACAATCTATTGCCGACGTGTTCTCTTCTACTTCTTCGCAAGAAGAAAAGATGACGGTGCTCCCTAGCCCTACTCCCACCAGGGGGACCGCGATAGCCACCTCCGCCGGACCGCGATAGCCACTGACTACGGGTACGAGAAATGGAAGCGGGAGAAATTGGAAAATTTTTTTCGTAGAAGTAGTTCAACAGCAGAAATACATCCTCAAGGGGCCGCCAAGGGGATGAACAGCGAGGGGAGTAGTAGAAACAGCCACAAGAACACGACAGAAACAGATGTTGAGCCTAGTAGACCACATGATCAAGGAGCACGACGAGCCGCCGGGCGAAGCAAGGCTGCACCTGTTTCACCATCTTCGATGCAGCAGGACCACGACAGTACGAGGGTGCTGAAGGAGCAGGAGCGACAAGAAATGAATGACGAGGAGGCTGCAAATCAACGACGTCCCAAAAATGCGGAGGATGAACTTCTACTGCGAGAAAGAATAGAGTTGTCATCTTTAGAGGACGACAACGCGCTGGGCCCGAGTGTTTTCCTGTACCCGGACTATTTGCAAAAACACATCGGGCCGTTATGGGTGGATGCGCTTACGGTTACGGCCGACGGGGTAGAAGATGCGGATCAGAACAGGAACCACTTCCTTATGGCGTTCTCAACTGTTACATTCTCTTTCTCAACTGTTACACGATTTCGATTTGTGATGCAAGAATGGGAAGAATGAAAGGGGCCCCCTTTGCGCGTCTTGCATGACAGATTTGGCACAGACTATAAGCCCGCGTGGCCCTTCCAGAATTTGTCATGCAGAACAGCTCGATCGTGTTCGTCATCGTCTTCGTGTAGAAGTAGAAGTAGATCTAGATCTACATCTAGAACTAGATGACTGTGCAGCTGCAGTGGTGCTTTAACTTTTGGTTTTGCATGACAAATTGAAACTCATGTAACAGTTGAGCTTGAGAATGTAAATGTATATGTAACATTTACATTTGAGTTTGACTTTGAGAATCCCACATTCCTAGTTCCACGAGAGCAGCCAGTGGATTTCGCAGCAGGAGGCGATGATCTTCCGCGCAGTGGAAATAAACCATCAAATAAAGCGACTACTCCGTGCAAAAGTATCGCACACGCATGAAACCGACTGCGTACCATTTGCAAGACAGCGCGGTGCGGACCGACTACGACGGCCTATCCCTGGCGAGCGAGACTCTGGCCATGTCCTCAGCTGGCGGAGGGACGAGGAGGAGTGGTGCGTCTAGTAGTACATCTTCCCGTAGTTCCTCATCTTCTCCTGCGGCATCGTCCTCGGGGCCGCGTACTAGCAGCCCGGTTCAAACTGCGACGAATTGGATAGCCGCCAAGACGCAGAAAGCTTTGGGTGATTTGGACCGCGCATTTTCGGAAAAGCATGGATTGGACCATTCGCGGTTCAATTCATTCAAGGAGGAGAAAATGAAAACGTAAACGCCAGTAGAAGAACTGCGCGACGACAATGGCAACATGGAAGTAGGAACAGCAACAAATGAAGAAAAAGAAGTAGAGATGAGATTAAAGCAGCATCCGTACAACCTGCACCTGCTGGAGCGCACGGGCCGTGGAACTACTGCGCATCATGATGCGAGTATTGGTGCAGGAGCGAATGGTCATGAGGGGCCAGCACGTAGCGAAAGCGAAGAAGCCTCGTTCTATCCACGACAGGAACAGTACCAGACCGCGCCATCTCCTGAACAACAGCAAGAAGAAGTAGACTATCGGGCCCAGACTGAGGCGAGCAGCCGGCAGTTCGAGGGAATGCTGGGGTTTCGCGAGGGGCTGATGTCGGGTGCGGCGAAGGCGGTTGCGGTGGATGCGAGAAGAAAAGCGATGTATTTATAAAAACAACTACGGCGCCGGGAGGTCCTCGGGTGACGGTGAGTACGGCGTCATAGGTTCTGACGCAGAAGGAGAAATAAAACGGGCTGCAGCGGAGGTGGATGAAGAATATCAAAAACGAAACGCCACCTCCTCGACCACGACCTCAAAAGCGCCAGCGCGGAAGGAGAATGGTAAGAACATGAACAATCTTAAAAACCACGGGGACAGCAAGAAGAAGAAAAGCGGCGTAGTTGTGCCACTCTCCGAGGCGGCCACCCAATTGCCCCGCGTGCTGCTACTGCAAGAAGTAGAAGAGCAAAGATCTGAGAATGTTGACAACGCTGAACCTGAAACACCACGAGCAGGGGGACCACCACCTGCTGCGACTACAGGGCCAAGTGACAAGCAAAAAACGAAAGAAAGTGTGCGTCCTGCGTGGAAGCAAGACCTGACCTACCGGTAGCGATTTGAAATGGAAGAGCGCATGTTTGTGTCCGACTTTAGGATGAAGATGTCGAAAAACTATAACACAGCTTCGAATTGCTATTACATGTTTTGTTTTTGAAGTCAAAATGTACATGTACCGGAAAAGTTGAAACCACGAAGAAGGAGAAGCGAAGAAAAGAAAAAGGAAGACTACGATGTTCATTTAGAGGGAGACAGAAGAAGACGGGCGCTTTTTGTAAATTGAAAATTCCTCCGGGACCCTGTTACGGTGTGAAGTGAATGTGTATGAAAAGACCCTCGTGAAGTTGCCTTGTCCAAGATCTGGAAAACTAAGCGGCGTGTTTTTCTTTTTGAAGTGTCGACTACGCAGCTCCATAAATATGCAGCACGGAAGCATTTGTAGGTCTAAGTTTGTTTTTGAGACTCATTCCCCTGCTTCCGGACATCTCGTGATCTCAAAGCAGATAGAAGCTTTTTACGTTTCCTTTCGTTTGTCAGGGTGAGGCGAAGTGGTTTCGCTTCCCTAAGCGTCTTCGTCAAAAGGCGGACCTGCTAGTTGCAGCGCATGCGCAGATCAGGTTCATTCGCACCATGTCTTCTCATCACTGTTTTGCGCGTGCAGTTGTAGATGTTGATGTAGTTGTTTTGGTTCTGGTGCATAGTGAAAGTACCCGCTTGCGTCTTCGTTTTGTCTTAGCCAGCGGCATGGATCAAGCCGCCTCCCCGGGCGGAATACAAATACGGCACGCGTGGTCGTGATAATCGTCTGTCGTTGCGAAATCGCTGTCGTGAATATCGTGCTCAGTCGTGTTGCCGCCATCGTTCGAACAGGTCGCGGGTGCCGGATATGAAAATACACACGAAATGATCAATGAGAAACGCATTGTTTTTTTTTCTGAAAATTTATCACTACAGTCTAGCCCTTCACGTTCATTTTTCACTAGAGTCATTCGCTGCGCACCAGGGCCACAAGCACAAGCAGGAGACAATCGAAGGTAGTCGTCCTCGAACGGGTCATCGTGATCATCATCGTCGTCGTTTTCTCCTCGCTCTTGTGCCGCATGGTCCTGCCAGCTGAACTTCGCAGGCCGTATCCACGAATCGCAGGCAAAAGTCCAGACTTGTCTGGCGGGCTCTGTGGATTCGATGAGATCTTCTACGCTCCTTTAGGGCAGGGCTTAGCGTCGTGTGTAGATATGAAGGCTCCTGGTCTAGTCGTAGTCGTGCACGTTCTCACCACCAGTCGCGTCGCCGCCTCCCTGGGCGGGATAGAAGTGCAGGATGCCCTCGTGCGATCAGATCAAAATCAAGTAGGTCAGCGATCGCGATCGAAATGGTAGTGCTAATGCTAGAGCCTGGTTTCAGATATGTGCGTTTTCTGCGTCGTCGTGTGTAGTGCAAGTATAGTGAGAAGCTCCGGCTTTAAGGCGTTTTCCGTCTCGTAAGAGGCTCGTGGCATCGCATCAAGGTCGTCGAAATGTCGTTCAAACTCCGTGCGTTCGTTGCCGCTGACGGCAGAAAACGACGTCGGTTTTGCGCGGCGAGAAAATCGAAAAGAAAAAAAAATATTTGGAGATAAATATTTTTGGAACTACCGTAAGGTTGATGTATAGGAATAGCGTCCCCCCATAGCATGAATGAGCGAGTGATTTCAAACCGTTACTGCCTTTGCTTGATAAAACCTCTGCATAAATTACTCCGACGTCCAAACAAATGTCTTCTACTGACACTTCTACTGCTGGTCTACATTATTTATTATTTCCAGGAGTAGATGTGTGATTTATTGTGTGCTGTGAGTTTTTTATCCTCCGAAGCCCGTCGTCCTTTTCCCGCTCTTCCGATTGCTTCGTCGTATCTTTTTTTTACATCGCTATTGGTTTTTGAGTCTACTGTGATAAAAACGGCGTGCTGGTTCTTGTATCTCGGCGGTTCAGCATCAAACTTTTGATGGAGTGAGTTTCGTGATGAGATGACGCTCTTTATTGTCGTGATTCAGAGATCTAGAGGGCACGACGACGAGTAGTCAAATTTTACTACGAGAATCTTCAATAAATGTGCACCACCGTGACATCAAACTTGTTTCTTTCTGAAATCACCCATACGGTGGTACTACTCTTCTTCTATTTTCTTGTGCGGGCAGTTCTAAAAGCCTATCCTTCTGACTGCTACCGCGGGTAGTTAAGACCACTTCTACTCTCTACATTCAGGCGCCATAGAATGCAAAACGAAGTAGAAGTTGCCACAGGAATAGGACAAGAACAATCCACGGGGACTCTAGAATTTCAAGAAATGTCAAAGTGGCAATCCAAACAAGAAAATTCAGGTAGCAAAAAAATTTGCTGTACTATCTCGTCCGATATTTGCACTTACAAAGCGATTGACGTGCTCCGGCGGAGAAAAAAAAAGAAGATGAACCGGATGTAAAAATCGTTCTTCTCGATCTTCTTCAGTGACAATTATATCAAGCTTGTGCTTGCGTGTTCTAGTTTGTCTTTTCTGAAGATCAAGGTAAATACCGTTCTATTTTGTGCTTTTTATTTAGATTTACACCAAAAAGGAGAAAAAGCATCGCCAAATCAAGAAAAGAAAGCTGCGATAGAAATTTTTAGCGGGTGCCAGTCTTAGTGCTGTTCTGTCTAAGCGCTATAACCTCATGAAAAAGTAAAGAGGCCCAAAAAAATAAGTAAGTAAATCGACTATTACTATGTTTTCTTTTTTTACAAATTCCGAAATCGACGCCCCCTAATAGGAAACATCAAGCCATAGGACGGGACAAATATTTGCGCTCATACAAATATTCAACCGCTGCAGCAAGAATTTTTTTTGGCGGAGGAGTAAAAAGATGTCCAAGAAAAAAGTCCAAAATTAGTCCGTGGATCTTCGAGTCTGAAAAACATTTTGGACGAGGACCAAATGCAGATCCGGAAAAAACTTTGTATACCAGCGAGCGTAATAATTTTCAACCAAATGCGATGTGCTCATTGAAGTTGTTGATCCTACGGTTATTTTGGATCTGACACCTCTACTGCTCGGTCCAGAACCAGAAGTCACAATGCTTAATTTTTCATCTCGATCCTTTCGTCCTGTGGAGTTCCTATTTTGATGATCTGTCGCTTTTCTTCGGGCTCTAGGTTACAACGCAACAACGACCCTGGGCTGGATGTATACAAAGAATTTACGTGCATGATAACCACGCAAAAAAAGTGGCAAACTCCTAGAAACGCCACCAAGCCGCGCTCAAACTTTTTACATCGGCAAGTGCAAGAACAGCAGTCCCCATTATTGATTGATTAGACTGAGACCACTCTTGTTTTGGAGTTTCTTTTTTTGTAGCGTTTTCATTTTCTTCTCGCAAGAACTCCTGTCGGTGTGGCGAAATTGCTCGCTCTAGAATGGTCGCTGTATCAAAATTGCCGCTGTAGCAGAAATTGTCACGTAGTTTTCTTTACATCGGCATCGAAGACGAGGAGCATCAGCATGCCAGACCGTTCATAGCCTTCGCACTGCATCCAACGCCAGCAATCTTGTCATGTGAAATTTCCTATGCGAGGCGTCATTGGTTTGTTCTTGAGGAGCTGGTGTACCAGAGGTGCCAGCACCCTGCCTGCATGCTATTCCAGCAAACTCCAACACCTGCTCTGCTATCGCCGCAATTACCGGCGGCGCCACTGCATTTCCAATCATCCGGTAGCACATGCGACGCCGCTTCGCGTCTTGCACATGCAGCTCGCCCACGACCTCGGGCGCAGCAAGAACATCTTCACCACCAGAAGCATATTCACCATCAGAAGAAGTTTGAGTTTTCTCTAATATGACCGCGCTAAGAAACCGCTTCTGGTACCACTTTGGAAACCCCATGAGCTGCAAACACTCTTCGACCGTGAAGAGCCTGGGATTATTCGGGAGATTTTGCGCCACCAGCTGGGAGTTTCCGTTGGAACAGTGGTGGCCGTAGTGGGACACAAGTGGCGCGGCTTTCGTGTGATAGAAGGCGGGCGGAGGTGAGGGAAAATAGGTGGTTTCCGAAGGTACAAAAAGCAACAGATTCCGAAAATCACGCTTCCACGCAGCTGTTTGCATCAGCGCTCGAAGCTGAGCATTAGAGAGCGACTCTGCCTGAAGATGTCGTCTGCTAGGAACGGCATCTCCAGGTAGTTCTTCCATAGGGTCGTCAGTGAGCTTCTTTCCGTCTTCTCCGTGATCGATGACTTGGCTCAAACTCAGAAACGACCTCGTTTCGTTTTCGAAAATTTCTTCCAGATTTGGAAATTTGAAGACGTTCGTTGGACGGCCTTGATTTTTCCCGATCAACATGGTGCAGGAACTACCCCCGCTCATGTCAATTTCTCTTGCAGGATGAAGACCAGCAGAAATACCATCACAAGTAGCGACCTTGTCCCCTGCCCGAAAAAAATCTTCGTTCGCTATCGCTATCCCGACAAAAAACAGCCGTCTCCTTCTCTGTGCCGTGAGGTGCTTCGCGTCCAAAACTTTGCAGGAAACGTTATACAGCCCGTTGCACTCGAAGGCGGATTTGATTTCCTCGAAATCTGCTCCGTTGTTCGTCTCCAGCAAGCCTGGAACGTTTTCCAGGATAAACGCCTTCACAGTGGGCGCTAGACGTCGGCGGCGCTTTTCGTTCATCCTTATTGCGTCCTCTGTGTCTGATGTTGAGCCTGTCGTAGTATTATGTGGAACCGCGGCTTCCTCGTCAATTTCCTTCTGCAATAACCGCACAATCTCGAGATAAAGTTCCCCACGCTTCGTAGAATCATGATGCGCACCTTCGCCATTTTTATCTTCGCCTCCAAAATTCTTGCTTCTCGTCGGTCGACCTCGTCGTGCCTCCTCGGCAATTCCATGCTGCTCCCCCAGACGCGAGAACGGCTGGCAGGGAAAGCCACCGACAAGCAGGTCGGTGTTTTCTGGTAAGTGCGGTATTTCGCGCACGTCGGTAGGAAAATTGATCGTTTGACTTTGACTTGCTGTAGAAGTAGTTTGGTGCCCGTTCATCTTTAGTGCAGCCGCGTTCTTCCCGCCACCGGCATCTGACGATTCCTCCTCGTGTTCGTGAAAGATTGTGCCATAAACGTCTCTGCAATCCTTATCAATTTCCGCTGCGAGGACACATTCTCCTCCGAGAGCGTCGAGCGCAACTCGGAAACCCCCAATGCCGGCAAAAAGCTCGGCGTAGGTGAAGCTTAGCGGACTCATCCTCGCATCGTCCCTTCTTGCCCTGACCGGGAGCAAACACTCCGCGAAAGGCGGGAGAGAGAACGAAGACGCGGCACCGGTGTCTTGGGTTTGTTGCGGTAGTTGGTGGTCATCTCCTGGCTTGATTATATCCGGATCTGCTCCAGGTCCAGCCTCGTCCCACGCCACGTTGAAATACACTTTGATCTTGTCTAGCAGATCATTGTTACAAGTGCTATCCTTTCTACCGCGCGGCACTAGCAAATTTAGATTTCCTCCGGCGAACATATTGTTAGTGGTCGTTTCAACATCACCGTCTTCGCAGTCCCTTCTTGTTGTGTTTGCCGCGTCCGCAACCGCAGGTGCCGTTTTCGGCGGGCTCAGAGGAGCGATCGTGGAGTCTTCAGAATGATCATCATCATCGACGTAAAGATGATCTCGACGTCTCTCATCTTCACGAGTTTTTGGCTTTAGCTCCTTCACTTTTGTACGTTCGCTTTTGGAAAACAACGACCCGTAGTTCTGCAAAAATCTATCCAACACGCCAGCAGGCCGTGGCTCCTCAGGGTCTGTGGTCTGCGGCCAAATATTCACCGCATGTAGTTCAACATTTAGCGGCACGGACGTCGAGCGCACTTCTTCTAGCTCCGCGGCCAGCCTTTTACCGCCGTCCAAGGAAAGCAGAATCAAGCGGTCCCGGGTCGCTTCGCACTCGCCGTATCGCGCGAAAAAAGTGTTACATTTACACATTTGTTGTCAATTCAGCAACACAAATTTCTCTGCATGAGAGAGAAAACTTGCAATGCAGAAATCACACGGGAAAACACCTATGAAAGGAGGCTCCTATGCATATCCGGCATGACAAAGCTTGTCTGTCTTGCTTGGCCTGCAAGACAATTATGTGTAACAGTAACACTTTTTTCTCAGGATACGCCGAGGTCTAGGTCTACTGCGGCTTGTCTTCGTGGATCTTCTGGTGCTCCCTCTACTTCTGCGTTATTCGTGGTGCTACCAGATGAACAAAAACTTCCGCATCGAACGTAGCGGCTCTTCTTCAGCACGTTGCTACTATACAGCTTGGACTCCAAATGGAATTTCTGGAATTGGTAGTAAGACTTGTGGTTTTCATCTGGTGTCAGTGGAAGTGGTCGCGCTCCACATCTACCAAGAGAATTTGAGTTTGTCTTTTCTGTCGTGGTTCTACTTGTTCCTCCTGGATCAACTTCGACATGGCAGTCAGCTTGACGAATCTTCGTTTTGTTAGAGCCCGTACGATTAATCGACCCCCTTCTCGGTACCGAGAAGGGGGGGGTAGGTATGGTCGGTCGTCCGGCCTCCCAAAAAGTAGCCGACTCAGTCTGGCTCAATTCGCCGCCAAATCCAAAACGTGAGCGCGGAGCTTCCCCTCCCGTAGCGCCAGGGATTAGGACTTGGCAAATCCAAAGAGTATGGGTGTGCGCTGGTCTTGCGTTCTTATTGCCGTGCGCTAGCGTGGTTGGCTAGTAGCGTGGTTTCCACGTATACCCGGCGCGGCTTCTAATTCTATTTCCGGCGCAGCCACTTCTAAAAAGCCAGAGCAGAAATAAGCAGAAATCCCCACGCCGGCGCTGTCGTGGCTGCCGCCTCGGCTCCGCGACTGACTTCTGTCTGGTTTTCTAGTTTCTGATCCGACTGCGACTTCTTGATTGCCACCCTAGAACCAAACTAGAGCCAATAAATAGGAGCGCCAGAAAATAATGAATCTGAAGACCGCCCGCCTTCGCACTAATCCATCTACACACTGCAAAGCAAAACCCCACGCGGAGGAGGTAGGCGCCCACTTTAAACCGAACCGCGCTGCGTAATTCTAAAGAAGCCGAGCTCACTGGGGCAATGGCAAAAGTTGTCTTCACTCTCCTGCTGTGCTTCGGTGACTTTTTTTCAAGACGTGCGGCCTTTCAAGAAGAGGAACAAGAGGAGCGGTGCGTTTTTCGAAAGAAGCGCAAATAGGGCCCATTCCAAAGAAAAGGCCGCAAGCTGCGCCAAAGAATTTCCGAGATCTACAGCAGAGTAGGTCTGTTCTTGTTTTAGTACACAAGATCAAGAGATCCAATTATCCGCCACGCAGTGGAAAAGTTTTACTGCGCGTGGAGCGCATCTGTTGCGAACTCGCTGCGCTACTGCTCTCCGAAAGATGACGGCCTGATCTTCTTAGCGAGAACGGTGCGGGACATGGAAGGAGGCAGATGGCTACAAGCTGCCGAGCAAGTCGGGCGAAAATTCGCTGGGTTCTGCTTGCTCAAAAAAAACCGACAGAAAGAGCAAAACGCGACACAGTGCGCGGGTTCCGTGTGGGTTTCTCTCGATGCGAGTCATCCTCTAAAGAGCAGTGGGGCCGCGCCTGCGGCCGTGGTTTTGAAAGCTGAAGAGAAGCAATAGTTGGCGCAAGATGCGCCGTAGCGTCGGCGTTAGGATTCGGAATCGGGGTTCGCGATAAACAGCCCCCCGATTTCGAGAAGGGGGGCGTGGGGGGGTAAGGTCGGTCAGAATTCGGACTCGGGGGGGCTTCTCGGTATCGAGAAGGGGGTCGATTAATCGTACAGGCTCTTATGCTGATCAGGCAACATGATTTTCCTCGCAGGATGTAGTAAATCCTTGTCTGCCTCGTTCAGCGCTTGGAGAAAAAGGCTTGTCCACCGAACCGGCACACGAACGGCTGCAGGGGCGCAGATGTTGGTACGAGCTCCAGCATCCTGGCCCTGCCCCTGCCCTCCTGATACTAGAACGGGAGAAGTTGTCACGGCCTCCGCAGCAGCATATTCTACTTGTTCGTTCGCAGCAGGGTGGTTATCATGATCATGCGTCGTGCCGCACGCTGAATCAAAATCATGTGACGACATCATCTTCGTGCTGATCCTCTCGCACTACTGGCGATAATACTCACCTGCTAATCATGAACGAGCGGTGTAGGAATAACAATGACCCCGCGCGGTTCCTCGACGATGAAGACAATGAGAATACATATCGCCCGCCCAAACGAACGCGAATAGATGAGCCACGACGGGTTATCCAGTGGTAAAATGTTACTCCAAATCTAACCAAAACTTAGTTTCTCTAGGCCTAGTACACTTCCAAAAGCAACTCCTGTTTCTTTGTTCAACGACACATCACTTTTTGTTTTCATATCACGAACTCGTCCACTACTATGTGTACGTATCTATGACTCTGTAGAAGTTGTTTGGTGAACGATCTAGATCCACCGCTCGATTTTCGGGAGTTGTTCCATCCATCGGAAGATCATTGGTGATGCAGGAGGATCGATAATTTTGCATCACCAGCGGAACTACCAGAGGAGGCTCGTCTTTGATCTTGTACTATGTTTATGCTATGATCCACTTAAAACACACATTTGACATTTCAACAATCCTATTTCTACTAGGCGACAGCCTAGTTCATGTTTGTAGCCTAGACAATACGAAACGGAACGATCTCAAATTGCCGATCCTTCAGAGGTGGAAGAACAAGTTGTAAAGCAACTCGATCTTCACGATCCATTTTCATTTGGTACTTACCACGCTTGCTGTCCTTTAGTGTCAGCCTGGTTCTGCTCGCTTCCTAGAGGGGAAATTTCATCGCTTCTCCTATTTCATTTTCAAAAGTGTCGCACATTATGTATATGTTTTGTCGTCGTTAGTAGTAGAAGTACGGAT
This sequence comes from Amoebophrya sp. A120, assembly GCA_905178155.1. Lineage (NCBI taxonomy): Eukaryota > Dinophyceae > Syndiniales > Amoebophryaceae > Amoebophrya > Amoebophrya sp. A120. The sequence goes on along the minus strand of CAJINV010000002.1, from coordinate 4,286,455 downwards.
TAAAAATATTTTTGTACGCAGGTGGTGGAAGCGTTCAACCAGCTCGTCCTTCTGATATCTGCCACCTGGCTGCACATCATAATCGAGGACCCGTAGAAGTGCCACGTACTACTGCTTCTTCCTCATCAATACCCCTGCAAATCGTGAAACCCGATGGCGTTGCTGCCCGTGCCGCGGTGCCCGCCACCCCCGCCTCCGTAGGGGTGATTCTGATTCCCCCCACCTCCGCCCTTCCCCCGGTTGTGCTGGTGGTGCCCACCACCACCCTTGTTGCCGCGGTTACTGTGCTGGTGACCATAGTTGTCTCCTCGGTGGTCACCACCTCCACCCGGCCCTCGGTTCTGGTGTCCGCCGCCGTAATTATCGCGATCACCACCTCCGCCTCCACGGTTGTAGTTCGGCCCATAATTGTTCCCACCACCACCACCTTTGTTAATATAATTCGGATTGTTCCCATGTTGGCGGTCACCAGCACCTCCGGGTCCGTCCCAGTTGTTGTCTCTGTTACCGCGGGGATCTCGGTTATGATGATGTTGTCCTCCACCACCATAATTATCCCGGTTGTTCATATTACCACCGCCGTCTCTACCGTGCCCTCGATGTTGCTGGTGTGGTCCCCCATGGTTCCCCCCGCCCCGCTCGTGTTGCTGGCTATCGGAGAAAAAAAGATTGTAGGTGTTGTAAGACTAAGAACTTTCTTGAAAGATTAGCATGACAAATATCTCGTCTCGCATGACAGCAAAAACCTGTCATGCTCAGATTGTACGTGAAAACGCCCTTGAATGAACCCTATATAATGCAGGCACAGCATGACAGGCGCAATCCATCGATTTGCATGTTGCGCATCACAAATTTACAGCACTAAGAATGTTTTTTCCTTGGATACTGGCCACCGCCTCCGTACTGCTCCCGGTCCCGCTTGTTGCGATTGTACAAGCGCTCGTCTTCGTGCGAGTCCTTCTGACTCGCCCGGACGGCCTGCGCCTGCAGTTGTAGCTCAGTCGGTAAAGCGGCGACCTCCTCGGGCTTCAAATTTCGCAGGTAGTCGAAGATCTGCGCCTATCAAATGCAAAAATGTCTGGGTCTGGAAAGTTCGAACTTGTGATGCTAACTTTGGACTCTAAAAAAATCTGTATTGCATGACCAGCAAGAGGACCCCCGCTTGTGCTACGCGAGGAGGCCATTTGTCATGCGGAAATGGCATCAGGAAGCCTTCCAAAAATCTGTGAAGATGCTGGATCATGCATTACAAGCATCATGGGTCATGCCAGACAAGCATGACAACCCTTGCATTCTTCCAGACCCAGACATTTTTACATTTGATAGTGCCTGGTCAAGCTTTTCGAGCTTTCGGAGGAAGGAAAGGTTGACTTCCTTCTTGCTGATGGGCTGGAACTCCTTACCCCAAAGCTTCTCGCGGAGCCTAAAGTGGATTTTGATTTTTTCGATTTTGTATTTATTTCAAGTTGTATAGCATGAAGTTGTGCATGAAAGCGGGGGGTTCCTCAGGAATGCATATGCGCAAACTCACGTATTTGATTATCAAATATTGAACAAGCGCTAGAAAGAATTGAATAGCTCCTCGTGGTTGTAAGAAAGTATAGTACTTTTTGCTCCTGCTTTTCAAAATCTCTTCCTCGTTCATCGTAAAAACGTTGTTCATGTCGTCTTTCTATCAAGTGAAAAAATGTCTGGGTCTGGAAGGTTGGAACTTGTGATGCTGTCTCTGGATTCTAAAAAGATTTGTATTGCATGACCAGCAAGAGGACTACATTTTGTGCTACGCGGAGAGGGGATTTCTCATGCGGTAGAGGTATCACAAAGCTCTCTAAAAATCTGTGATGCTACGGCATGCATCACAGACATCATGGCTCATGGAAAATATGCATGACAAATCTCGAAATCTTCCAGACCCAGACATTTTTACATTTGATACTTTCTCCGGGTTTAGACTCAGTGCCCCGAACGTTTTTTTGTTGGCGTCGCGCAGCAGCAGGGAATCGTCCGAAATCCCGACCACGAAGCACATGTGCTGCACGGCGTGCGCCACAAGCGCGTTCTCCTTGAGCCACTTCTTCGTGCCGTCCGGTGATAAGTGCGCCATCCGCTGCAGTTCGGACAACACGTAAAGGAGCTGGGAGCAGCTACAGTTGTGCACCACCTGGGCGACCTCGCCGAGCAAGGAACAGTCCTGCGGGTCGATCTTCTGGACTTCCTGCTCCGACCGCTTCATCAGCCCGGAGATGCGGTTGCCGACTTGGTCAAACTTATCAAATGCAAATATGTCTGGGTCTGGGAGAACGCAACTTGTGATGCTGCGTTTGGATTCCGAAAAAATCTGTATTGCATGAGCAACAAATAAGGGAGTGCGATTTTTGCTACGCGGAGCATTTGTCATGCGGAATAGGCATCAAGATGCCATCAAAAGGTCGCCTGTGACGATGCTAGGGCATGCATTACAGACATCATGGCTCATGCAAAACGTGCATCACAAGTTTCAGAATCTTCCAGACCCAGACATTTTTGCATTTGATAAAACTGGTCCAGCGTCAAAATCTTCGACAGGGACTGCTTCGGCTATGAGAGTGCGCAACTCCCCCTCCCCCTCATTTGCACGGCATGAGCAGCAATACAAACACCAAGACATCACTTGGAACCTGTGCATAACAAGTTCACGGGCCGAGCGTGGTACTTTTATTTGGGCTTCCGAAATTTGTCATGCAAACAGTGCCATTATATATAAGGCACCAAATTAAAAATTGGGGCCTTTGCACCACAAATGAGGGGGAGGGGGAGTTGTGCACTGTCATATCGATTTCATCTCGTTGTCCGCCCAGTCGACGATCAGTTCTCGGCCCTTTATCAAAAGGAAAAAGCCCCCCTCCCCGTATCACAACAACGAAGTTTCTGATGCTGGATTTGCGTACACAAATCAGATTTGTGTTGCTGGAGGGGACTGCGGGCCCTTATCGAGGAGCCTGAGGAGACGAGGGGCTTTTTTATTTGCCTAGGCGCTTAGCACGAAAAGCGTCCGCGCTGTACTAGGCCCAACAGCATGACAAACCGCCTGCATAAAAATGCGGCTGGGCCTGTGGAGTTGCCTTCTTGCAAGACAGATGCGATTTGTGGTCACAAATCAGCAACACAAATTTTCGAAAACGAACCTCGTCATTATGGGGAGGGCGGAGGATTTTTCCTTACGATACCCTTCAGGGGAAACTTTCCCAGGTTCCGGATCGCGGCCTGCGCGGTGTCCACATCGGGGTACTCGCAAAACTATGCATTGCAAAAGTATCTCTCGTACTCGCATAAATGCATCACAAATTTGCTCCTCAGCATGAAAAATGAAATTTGTAATGCGGATTTAGCTTAAGAACAAGATTTGTAATGCATGACTGCAATACGAGTATCAGATACTTTTGCACAGGATAAAAACCCCGTGCCCTTGTGCCGCCCGCGCTTGTTGTCCATCACAAACCGGAACTCCACCACGCGGCCGGCGAGCTCGCTATGAACTGCAAAAGCATCGTAATAGTATGAATCGCATCACAAATTGGCTCAGCATTACAAATCAAGTTTGTAATGCGGATTTCCCTTAACATCTAGATTTGTAATGCATACCTGCAATTAGTACTAGTTGTACGATGCTTTTGCACAGGATACTCGCAGATCGACATCAAGTCCTGCTCCGTGGCTTCAAATATCAAACAAAAAAGTGTTAACGTTAATGGTTTTCAGAGATTGCAAATATCGTTCGTTCGTTGTGGATCGGCTCTGCCGACCGGGTAACCCAACGCCTTGCATACAAATGACCGACTTAGGCGAACCCCGTTGCGGGCATACAAATCGGCCGTACGGAAGGGCCCTAAGCGCTACATACATAGTTCACCCTAAGCGCCTACCACTTCGGTCGGGACTGAGTCTACCTGGTCCTGGGGGTCTACAGCGCACTAGCCCTTTGCTAGCATAAACAGACTGGGTTCTGCAAACTGGTCTAACTCCCCCTCCTTATAACAGAAAGGCCATCATAAAGGTGCGCTAAAACGGGTTCGGGGCGCTCCGTACGGAAGGGAGCCTTTCGACGCGGCGTACACTCTCCTGTAGAGATTTACGCGGAACACGGATGGGCCGCGCACGCAACTCAGAGATTGCAAATATGCATGACAGATTTTGCCTAATATGCATTCTACGCATGACAAATTTGGACACGTTCTTTTGTGACGCGTCACTGCATCACAAATTCCGTTAACGTACAACACTTTTTTCCATGATATCAAAGGGAATGTTCCCCAGGAAGACCCGGACGCCCTTGGTTTCCAGCTTGGACGTCATGTTTTGACTTCAATTATTTCTGAAGTTCTTGTCTATTTCAATTTCTATTCCTGGTATCTACTAGTATTGATGGGCCCCTGCTGGTGATGTTGTTCATCACGTAGTTCACAAATAACTTCTAACACAGTGAACAACAAATTGGTCTGCTTTGGAAGAGAGAGAGAGACTAGTAATAAAAGAAGGGGATATATAAAAAAGCCGCTTAACTCTACTACATGGAGGTGCTAGTACTGCTTGTCGCGCTAGACGTTGTAGTCTTCTTAATACTTTTTTCTCAAAAATCCAGCCTTGTTTCCAGATTGATGTTGTCGCTGCGAAAGTATCAAATACGCATATGGTTTTTTCTTGTTTTACGTAAAGAAGTATTGCGACGCACATAAAGACACCACATTATGATGAAAAAATTGAAATCCATAGTACTCTACTAAAGGCTACAGAAGTGCTGCGGTTCGGCGTTCTGGTGTAAGTACGTCGTGCTAGAACTTCGACGTCCAAGATGCGGATACAAACACTTTAAGGACCGCCGCATTGAGAAGGGAGAGAGAGAGAGAGTTGGAGTGAGTTTTTCGTCCTAAAGGTTGCAGTTGCTGCGCAGGCTATACAAATCATCTGCTCGACGGTCTTTGCTTGCAGGAATAGACACTTCGATCTCTGCCACAGAGAGTTCTTGCTCGCGCGGCCTAGGAAATAAGGCGTGTGGGCGTGCATCTTCAGGATCTCATAAAATTGAAAATTACCGGGAAAAAAAAATAATAGAAAAAGTGAACAGCCTGTTTGGCTTGCAAATAGTCCAAAGGTGATCAACAAGAATAGGATGTTCTTTGTCGTGAGCACCGGCTCTACGTACAGGAACAGTTGTGGTCGCGACATGAACTTTTCATCGGGTTCTTTTTGAGAAAAACCAGCACGGAGAACAACAGATGAAGATGAGCTACTACAGGACTTCTGCGTCCCCCCCCGTTGTTCATGTGAATCCTTTTGATGTGCCTTTGTTTTCCTTTTCTTCATTATTCTCAGAGATCCATGATTCGTTGGTCATGCGCAAAGTTGTACATGCAGTGGTGAAGGCGTGAGCTCCGGTCCTGCTCAGATAATGATCATTTCAAGACCCTGTTACAACACATTTTTATTTACATTTTTCTATTTTTTGTAGTCGATATGCAGATGCTAGATATGGATGTCGATGTGGGTGATGTTGAAATGATGCATTTTATTCGATGTGCGCAAGAACGCTACTCTGCGACTGCGACGCTTTAATTATATGTCTTTCTAGTGCCTAGTTTGTCTTTATTATCAATCACAATCTCGTGGTCCTTGTCATTCTGTATCTATTTCTGTTGCAACTTACCCTAAAATTTCTTGCGTGCTGATATTTAGAGCTGGCTAAAGCATTTCGTATTCTTTCTTTTCCTGAAAAGCAAAAGCTCGACCTGCATGTACTTACTACAAAAAAAAAAAAACTTCTTGGAGTTGCTACCGCAACTTGGAGTTGGATCCAGATTTCTGTTGACGCGCTTCCTTAGCCTTGAAGCTGCTTCCTCGCAATAGACCACTACGTGTTGGAACAAGTCCAAAAAATTTGACTTCGAGACATGATGGTGCAAAATTCTGCTCTGGTGGCTTCCAACTGAGAACGATCTGGCGCACGTGTACCGGGACCGAAAATAAGTTTTGCACTAACCACCCAGTTTCAGCCCGAGCTCCTGCACACGCGGCCTATTTTTTTGCCAGCAGTGAAGAAGTAGATGCGATTCAAGAACACCACCAGAATCGACGGGAGATGAGAACTTATTCGAGGACTCCCATCTTTTTCTTTTTTGAACCGGGTTATAATGTGTAAAGTTAGAGCAACTCTACTTCACTTATCACTTTCCTGCACAAGGTACGATTGCCTCTGAGCAGTGCGGTTTTTGAAGATCATTCTGTGGCATCTAACAAATCTCGAGGGTTGTAGAGGTACTAATTGTAATTAGGTGGGCTTAAAGTCCTCGTCGAAAAAACCGACTGTGTTCTTGTTGCCCAGTTCTTGTACCGTAATATCTAGCTCCGAGATAACAGGCAGGAAAATGGCCAGAAATTAAAATTATCAGAATGAATACAAAACCTCCGCAGTTAATGTGCCCCTACTAGCGTGAAAGCTTCGCGTGTTGATTCGATTGGTGTACAAGAATGATTTTTTTGTTGTTCAAAACCGGAGCAGACAATACAAAGTCAATGCGTTCTTTTAGTGGTGTGCTTTTCGTCGAAAAGTAGCAGATAATCCTAATCGAGCAAGATGCATCTTGATAAGATATCGCTTTTTTAGCTTTTCTGGTTGCAAAAGATTTGCTTCATCATCGTCCTAGCTGTTTCTTGATACCTTTTGGAGTGCAGTCAAGATCCACTTAGCTCTACCTTATAATTAATGCTTTATTGTTTGCATCTAGCCGCCGGGAGAAAGATCAGTAGAAAAAATAAAAACTGTCTGGCCTTGCTGTTAGTTCAATTCATCATGATCCTCTAAGAACCCATACACGTACAACTTTGATCGTATGAGTTAGCCTGTTGCTCTTTCCTCACCTCATCGAAAGTGGAGAACTACACATCAAAGACCTCAAGTTCAGCTTCAGGCTGCAGATGTTTCCCATCTTCTAAAATTGTACATATCTTCCAGCAGGTGAACTCGTACATAAACATACTCACTACGCAAAGTAAACTTATAAATGGCGTACACTACATATGAAAAAGTCGAAGCGCTGCTCCTGTTCAGTCGGCCTTCTGTTTGGTTGTAAATGTAATTCTAATTATACACGTACAAACAGAAACCCGCCTCCCACGTGCGGCGCAAGAACGCTAATAGGCTGTAGGTAATTGAAAATCTTTTGTGTCAAAAAACACTTCCGGCGGCTTGAAGACTGCCGGTCGTTTTGGATGGGAGCTGTCAAAAAAACAGCTAGGATAGAACGTTCGTGACCTCACGACATACGACCATGCGTCTTGGTTGTACTAGGGATGCGGGAGTCTATGAAGGGACAAAGTCCATTTAGCTTCATGGATCTATTTTGAATATATTCAAAATCGGCCGTGAATATTTACACTTTGCAGAAGAGTGATTTTTTCAAACACGCCCGTCACCGACACCGAAGCCGACGTTTTCCGGGTTCAACAGCCACGCCCTGAGTTTCAAAACAGTCGCTGTTTATGGCAGACCCACAACTAGGATCCGCCGCCGGCAACTACCGAGCAGGCGCGGCAAAAAAAGCAACGCCAACGGCGCCAGCGGAGGTCTGAGGCGTGGCAGCGGCCTCCGCCTCCGGCACGCGGAAATAGTTGCGCATTGTTTCATCGGCGCATCGTAGCTGCTCCAACAAGCACCGGGGAGAAGAAGTATAGGCGTCGCTACGTGCCTGCGCGCGCAGCTACGTGCCCGCCTTGGCTTCGTTGCCGCCGCCTGCAAGGTTTTTCTTCGTTCTGCAACTCAGAACAAGACGCACCCCATACCTAGACGGTAAGCAAGGTAGTTCTGCGCCTGGAATGCAATCTGGCAGCGTGTGCGCCAGGCTTCTGCCCAGGCCTGCGGCGTGTGTGCCTAGAGGCAAAAAAAAGGGAAGCAAGGCGCGGCCGCTTGCTCCCGGCCGCTGAATGATTCAAAATCGGGATCCAGAAAAGCAGCGCTTCTTGCGAAAATTCACAACAAGAGCCGGCTCCCGAATGAATATCCTCAGAAAAGGCAAAAAAACGCTGCCCGTCCGTGAATCATTCAAGAGAAAGCCCCGCCTCCCCCACCCCATGACCCCGCTACCGCCCATCATTGTTTTGCTTCAGCACAGAAACAAAGCAGAGCGCGCCAGCCACTGCAATTCAAACTAACAGAGCGCGCGAGCAGGTGCGAAGGGGGCCTACAGTAGTTCTGCGCCCTATGCAAGGGCAGCCTGCAGCCCCTGTCAGTGCTGGCGCGCGCAGTGCCGTTTTTGCTTTTGGCATGCAATACAGCGCACCCAAAGTAAAGGCTTCCGTGGCGATGTTGCTCCCATTGATCGAGCGAAAAGAGCGGTCCGTCTATGGCTGGTTGTCGGTGTTCTTGTTTTCCGGGCCCGCCTATTGCTCAGCTACAAAGCGGCGGGCGTCGTCTCTGCGGGCAGCCTTATGCGGCTTGGCGCTGGTCGAACGCGTTTCGCTTTGCTGTTTTCGGCCTTGCAACGCAGCTCCGGGAAGCGAGATGCTACAGAGGATTTCTTTCGTTTTTCGAGTTCGCGGCATGAGAGGACGCGTTTGCCATACGACCATGCGTCTTGGTTGTACTAGGGATGCGGGAGTCCTCGCATCCTGGGCATTGGCTGCGTGTCTGCAGCGCTCCCCCGGTGTCATCATTTTTGTAGGCAAGGGCTGGCCACGGGAGAACAAAAATGGGACCACAGAGGTGGTTAGCCCATTCCGGCCCTCACGAGGTTCGCGCTGGTGCTGCGCGACCTAGTCCTATTTGTGATGCCTAGA
>CAJINV010000002.1:4222284-4262595 GCA_905178155.1 Amoebophrya sp. A120 | reverse complement strand
GCGGCTAAAGGGCTGACGGCGGGCCGGCGTCCTGGACGCCGGACCGCAAAAGGCGTTAAAGCGGCGAGGCCGCTAGGGCAAGCGCAGGCGCGGCAACGCGGCTAAAGGGCTGGCGGCGGGCCGGTGTCCTGGACGCCGGACCGCAAAAGGCGTTAAAGCGGCGAGGCCGCTAGGGCAAGCGCAGGCAGGCGCGGCAACGCGGCTAAAGGGCTGACGGCGGGCCGGCGTCCTGGACGCCGGACCGCAAAAGGCGTTAAAGCTGCGAGGCCGCTAGGACAGGCGCAGGCGCGGCAACGATCTTCCTCGCGGCAGGCAGCGCTATGCTTTTCAACCTTCTCGCCACATTCTATTCGACTCCAAGCCAGACCTTCTGAACGCATTCCCATCTTTAGAATTATCTTTAAATCTACTAGCCCAGCGGGCGTCCGGGACGCCCGCGTCAAGAGGCTAGTAAACATACATTAATCATGCAAGCTAGTACAACGACAAAGCTAGGACTGAACTCGCTACAATTTGAATTTTGGTTTATGACGACTGCAAATGAAGACGGACAAAGGGAATGGGGGTCGTGTGCACAACTCGGATACGTTCCACGCATTCACAGGCCCATACGTGCACTCGATGCGGTCGCGTTCGTCTCGCACTCGCGGGTGCTCGAACCTGTCGTTTAAATAAAGCGCCGCCGCGCTTCGGAGCTGAAATTCATTGGGGAAGGGCGTGTTACCGTTTCCGTGGACCACCACGCTAAACACGTGAGCAGCTGCTGCCTCACCTCCTACTCCTCCAGCAGCGCGCGGCAGCACTCTCGACAAGCGTATCCTATGTAAACACGTCGCCTCCAACCCAGAGTCAATTACAATTTGGGAACTCGTCTGCAATACAAGTTCACAAAATGAAGATTTGGGAATCACGCATGACAAGTTAGTGCCTGCAGGTCAGCAAGGACAGCCGCATCAGAAAGCCATTTTCTTATTGTTTTTACAGCATTATAGGACAGGTGCCAAAAGACGACTAGCACGTAGAAGAAATGGCAGTCAACATAGAGATGCACACTGAACCTACACGTGCTCCTACCTGTAATTGCATAAAATCCGCTTTGCTTATAACTCTGGGGCGGGGACGGTTTTGCTCAGGATAAAGCGCCGCGCGCCGCGGTTCCAAGTCCCTGTCTGACGGCGATCCAATGTATATCAATTGCAACCATGACTGAGTCTTTCTGCTGGAAAGAATGGGCTTTGTCATGGTAAATTTCTCTGTTGCTACAAAAGCCTGTATTGCAGGAGCAGCAAAAGGGGCTTAGATTTTTACCACCCGTATCGTATCGCAGTGACCTTTGACTCCTGTCAGGGTGGCGTTAGAACAGATTTAGCCTCTGCCAATACCTGCTGGGCGTTTCAGATGCAGGATAGGCATGACAAAGCCTCTGCGGAAGGTGTTACATCACTGGAGAATGCATTACAGGCAACGCGTACGCGGGTCCTCACATACAACATATTCATATACAATTGCGCACTACAAACTTGCCCAATCTTCCAGCCCCAGGCATATTTGCATTTGATAAAACAACATTTCCGACAACGCGGCCAGCCACTTTATCAGCCCGGCTCTGGTAATGGTCTACCACCAGGTCCACCTTTCCGCAGGGCAATTTTCTTCCCTCGCGGATTAAACTCTCCTCCACGTGCCTATACAGGTCTTCTACCGTCCAGTCTTTCCATTGAGTGGAAGGCACCACCATTGGTTCATCGCCGGTAAATGACCGCCGGATTTCCAGCGAGTCCCGCTCGTGAAATTATGCACCATTGCAAATATTATGTCCTCTGGGTCTGCACGAGTGCAGATGTCTGTCATGCTGTTTTTGCATGACCCAAAACCTGTGCCATAGTGCAAGCCCTATTAACATCACAAATTTTTAGAAGGTTTCGCAATGGTGCGAATGCCTAATCCGGATTACAAATTTCCTCTTTCAGTGTTGACAACAAGTGGGCAACTTTTAGTGTCCATGGTGGATGAGGACTAATATAATATGCGCATCACAAGTTTGCATTCATCCTCCCGACCCAGATATTGATATTTATTTGCATTGGATAGAAGTTCACCTGTCTCCAGACGGGGAGGCGCGCTGATTGATGTACGTGGAGCGGCACCAGGAATCTGCTCTTCCGCCCTGTTGGTACCTGATCCATGATGTGATTTGGGTAGAATTTGCTATATCGCGGTGGCGCAAACGCAAACTTCTTCCCAAATCCCCAGAGCGCTGGCGCCCCTCGACGGCTGCCAGCTTTACTTCGTATGTTCTCAAAAGGTCACACCCTTCACCGTGGTGGAACTACGGCTCTGTATAAGTAAAACCGTATCTGCGAGCGCTGCTTCGCAGCGTCTTGCGTACTACTAGATACAGCAGCGAGGCGCACAGCAGGGACCGCGCCGCGACGTCCGCGCCACCGTGCGGTGGCAGCGTGCGTCAGCATAAGCAGATCAAAACATGCAAAGCGCACCCCGTTCACAGCCTCACATCCTAGATCCTTACTAGCCCGCCGGAGTGCGCACAGAGGTGCATCATCCAGCGAGGGTTCCGGCTGAAGCAGCGGAACAGGCGGTGCCTGCCGGTATGGGACGGCAACACGGAATGGCGTGCCTCGTTGAACTTTCGTTCAGATTTGGGCCGTACGACCCGCGCTCCGGTCGCCCAGGACGTGCCTGCATTAGCGACCAGCGTCATCAGCTTCGCCATATCGGTGCGTGACTTTAACGTGCGCGCGCGTGGCAGTCGCGGGAGGTTAGGCCCCTCCCCACCTGCTCTCGCTGACCGTCCGCTTGGGCATCGGTCACGGGCAAATTCCGATGGTTGTCGGAATTCTTTGTACAAAAATGGGACCACAGAGGTGGTTAGCCCATTCCGGCCCTCACGAGGTTCGCGCTGGTGCTGCGCGACCTAGTCCTATTTGTGATGCCTAGAATGCGATGTCTGGAGTGCGTTGCTTAGATTGAGAATGAATGAGGTACCTTGTGGGCGGCAGGAGCGCACGGCGCACGATTCGCTGATTGATGTGCGTGGAGCGGCACCAGGAATCTGTTCTTCTTCCAGGCGTCGTCCGGAACGAGCAGGACCGCTTCGTGCTATCAACTCCAAAAATGTCTGGGTCTGGAAGATTGCAAGGTTTGTCATGCAAATTTTGCATGACCCGTGATGTCTCTGATGTATGCACCAGCATCACAAATTTTTTGCGGGCATCTTGATGCCTATCCCGCATGAGAAATCCCTTCTCCGCGGAGCAAAAACTGGGCGCCTCTTGCTGCTCATGCAATACAGATTTTTTTGGCTTCCAAAAATAGCATCACAAGTTGCATTCTTCCAGACCCAGACATTTTTAGATTTGATACGTGCGCGACTGCTACGACGTTTTTGCGCGGCCGCATCCGCAAAAGTCGCGTGGAATTGCAGATATGGATTGCAAAAATGTCTGGGTCTGGAAACTTGTAATGCTAAAAGTGAATGGGAGACGTACTGCAATACGCAGCTATGCATGACAATTTTTTTGGCTCCCATGTCTTACGTATTCTTCATGGCAAACTGCGTTTTTGCATGACAGGCAAGAGGGCCTTTTCGTGCCTATGCAACACAGATTCTCGAGTCATGCCAGACAAGCATGACAAACTTGCATTCTTCCAGACCCAGACATTTTTGCATTTGATAGCAGAAGCGCGCCGACCACAAGCGCAACTACAGGCACCACGCCGGCAAGAAAAGACGGTTTTTTTGTACCCAACATGAACATTTTGATTTTTTTGCTTCTGATTGTGCCTCCTTCTTCTAGGGAACAGCAGGAAGTAACTGGAAGACGATAGATTGTCTTTGTAACTGTAGTAGGAGCCACCGCGGGAGCCAAAATTATAGAAAAACAGGATAGTCTGAATCTTTATCTTATCAGACTGCTGCTATCGTACAGGAAACGAGAGATGTGGTCTTTGTTTTCTCAGATATTCAATCTCATACAGAAAGCTACGAAGTAAAACTAAAAGTAGTGCGTGCGTCGTGGTGTCTCAGTTGCAGTTGGGTGCCAGCGGATCGAAATTATGTAAATAACAAGCCCCTGCTCCTGTTGCCTTTAACTTTATAACTCCTATTGCTGAGCAGGGGCAGTTAAAATTTTGCAGCAGGGGGGAAAATCGCCCAAGCCGAAAAGTTTTTCACACTTTTCAAACTTTTTCAAGCTGTTGCGATTTGCGAAATCGCTCACCGCCCAACGGCCAACGGCAACCGGCCACATCGCAAACGGCCAACGGCCAACGGCCAAATCGCAAACGGCCAAATCGCAAACGGCCAACGGCCAGCGGCCAAATCGCAAACGGCCAACGGCCAAATCGCAAACGGCCAAATCGCAAACGGCCAAATGGCAAACGGCCAACGTCCAACGTCCAAATCGCAAACGGCCAACGGCCAAATGGCAAGCGGCCAAATCGCAAACGGCCAACGGCCAACGGCCAGCGAACGGCCAACGGCCAGCGAACGGCCAGCGGCCAAATCGCAAACGGCCAGCGGCCACGCCGCAACTCGCAAAATATTTTGCAACTTCAAATATTCTGTGGCTTCAAAGATTTTGCGATCAAAATACTTCGCAAGTCCAAATATTTTGCAACGCAAGATATTTCTCAACCCAAAATATTTTGCAACTCCAAATATTTTGCAGCTTCAAATATTTTGCGACTCGAAATATTTCGCAAGTCCAAAAATTCCGCAATTCCAAAAATTCCGCAAGTCCAAAAATTTCGCAAGTCCAAATATTTTGCGCCGCAAAATATTTTGCGGTCCGAAATGTTTCGCGACCCAAAAAGTTTTGCAATCCCCGAGAAATATTTGCATCAGGAGAAAATATTTTGCAACAAACTCCCGAAAGCCTGTCTCCCCGGTTTCACAGCTTTGAAAGCGAAGACCGCGAAGAGGGCGGGGAGCATGGGGGGAGTGAAGAGCACGGGGAAGGCGAAAAGCACGGGAAAAACGGGAAGAACCGGAAAGGCGGGGCGGAAAGCTAGCAAGCGGCACCCACGGGGAAAGCGGGAAGCACGGGGAAGGCGGGAAGCACGGGGAAGGCGGGGAGCACGGGGAACGCGGGAAGCACGGGGAACGCGGGAAGCACGGGGAAAGCGGGAAGCACGGGGAACGCGGGAAGCACGGGGAGAGCGGGAAGCACGGGGAAAGCGAGGGAGAAGCACGGGGAAAGCGGGAAGCACGAGGAAAGCGGGAAGCAAGGGGACAGCGGGAAGCACGGGGAAAGCGGGAAGCACGGGGAGCGCTGGAAGCAGGGGGAAAACGGCAAGCGCGGGGAAAGCGGGAAGCACGGCGGCAGCGGGATGCACGGCGGAAGCGGGAAGCACGGGGAAAGCGGGGGGCACGGGGGAAGCGGGAAGCACGGGGAAAGCGGGAGGCACGGGGAAAGCGGGAAGCATAGGGAAAGCGGGAAGCATAGGGAAAGCGGGAAGCATAGGGAAAGCGGGAAGCATAGGGAAAGCGGGGAGCACGGGAAAAACGGGAAGCACGAGAAAGGTGGGAGGCACGGGGAAGGCGGGAAGAACGGGGGAAGCGGGAAACACGGGGAAAGCGGGAAGCACGGGAAACCGGGAAACACGGGGATAGCGGGATGGAAGCACGGGCGGGGGGCGCAAAGAAGGCGGGGGGCACGGGACGGGGAACGCCGCCGGCGGCCAAGCCCCAGGCGAGCAGCTGCCCACCACCCTCCCCCGGCGCCCTCCCTCTGTTCGCGAAGGGCAAGCCGCGCCCCGGCGCCAGGTTTGCAGGCGGGCAGCTGCCCACCACCCTCCCCCGGCGCCCTCCCTCTCTCTGCTCACGAGGAGACCGGCAGAGGGCGCCACCGTCCGCCGTCTCTGTCTTGGGCGGTGCGTGCAAGGGAAGCAGGCGGGGGCGGAGCAGATTACTGCGTGCGAGCTAACGCGGGGGGCGCCGCTGTTGTCCGGGGGTGCTGGGGGAGGGTGGTGGGCCCCTGCGCCTGGGGGGCAGCCAATGAATGCCCCGCCCCGGCGCCCATGCTGCCTCCATCCACGCGCGCGACAGGGGCCCCCGCTCTGCAAGCCTGCCTGCGCGCGGGGGAAGGCCGCGGGGGGCACAAAGGGGCGCAGGGGCAACCGGGGCACAAAGGCAAGCGGCACGAGCGGGCCACGCCGCAAACGCGCGGGCATGGCGTCACGCGCCAACGCCTCGCATGGCGCGGGCTGTTCCCCTGCTTCCTTCCCCCGTCCACTGGCGCCCGCCCGCTGCCGCGCTTTGCGTTGTTGCTTGGGCCTACGGCTTGCCGCCACGCAAATGCGCGCCCCATGCGGGTGGGGTCCTCGCGCTCGCGCAGAGACTGGAACCACGGGCGCCATGGCGCTCCGCCTTCGTTCTTTCAGCAAGAAGCGGCGCAGATGCCTGGCCCCGCCCTGCATCATAAACAAGGTCCGAGCACGGGGGCTGGGGCCCCCGTGCGGAGACCTTGCATCTTTGGAGGGTATTGGGCGGCCCGGGCAGTTTCCGAGGCCGGGCGGGCTTGCTCCTCGCGACATTTGAGCGCAGCGGCCGCAACGGGGACGCGCGTCGCGAAGTATACAAATGGCCACTGATTGCTGCGCCACCCCCAGCGGCCTACCACATAGGGCGCCCAAGGGGTGGCGCGTTCCCTTGCATGCACATGCAGGACTTCGGCACCGGCCGGACCCCTGCAAGCTGATGGCAGGCGTTTGGAAGTCGGCGCCGGACCAATGGGCGCCGCTGCCTGGCGGCCTTACTTGTAGTTGTGGAGAGAGCGAAGCTGCTGGCGGCCTAACTTCTAAAAGCCGGCGGCGCGCCTGCGGAAGGAAGCTGCCCCCAGCCTCACGGAAGTCATCGCCCGGCTTTTGGTCCATAGGCCTGGATCTTACTTACTTAGGAAGCCCGCACCGGCCGGAAAGGCAGCGAAATTCTCTACCACGAGAAACAGCCCGGCAAGGCTGGGCCGCTTTGCTTGTTTCTGACTGGATGGCTTGCGAAAAGTGTCCGCGCGACGCAGCTTGCTTCCTCGGCGCTTTTTAACCACGAGCGACGTCCCGGCCTGCCTGGGCCTTTTCGTGTGTTTCTGGTTTGCGAAATTGGCCGCGCGTGCGCCGCAGCTTTCTCGGCCTTTCTCTGCCACAAGAAACAACCCGACCAGATTGGGCCTCTTTGCGTGCTGCGTGCGTGCCGGTTTGCGAAATGGTGGCTGGGTGCCGCGCGGCGCAGCTCCCTCGGCACTTTTTTACCACAGGAAACCGCCCGGCCAGACTGGACCTCTTTGCGTGCTTCTGGTTTGCGAAAGTGGTCGCGCGGCGCAGCTTCCTCGGCATTTTCCTAGCACGAGAAACAACCCGGCCAGACTGGGCCTGCTTGCGTGTATGTTGTCGGTTTGCGGAAAGTGCTCGCGCGACGCAGCTCTTCCGGCACTTTTTTACCAACCACGAGAAACAGCCCGGCCAGCCTGGGCCTTTTTGTTTGTTTCTGGTTTGCGAAAAGTGTCCGCGCGACGCAACACGCTTGGCACTTTTTTACAACGGGAAACAGCCTCGCCAGGCTGGACCTTTTTGCGTGTTGTCGGTTTGCGAAAAGTGCCCAAGCGAGGCGGTTTTTCCGGCACTTTTTTATCATGGGGAACAGCCTCACCAGACTCGGCCCGTTTGCGTGTTCTCGGTTTGCGAAAAGTGCCCGCGCGACGCAGTTGGCCCGGCACTTTTTTACCACGAGAAACAGCCCGCCAGTCGGGGCCTCTTTGCGTCGTGTCGGTTTGCGAAAAGTGCCCGCGCGGCGCAGTTTGTCCGGCACTTTTTTACCACGAGAAACAGCCCCGCCAGACTGGGCCTCTTACTTTGCGTGTTGTCGGTTTGCGAAAATTGCCCGCGTGGCGCAGTTTGCCCGGCACTTTTTTACCACGGGAGAAAGCCTCGCCAGACTGGGCCCTTTTGCGTGTTGTCGGTTTGCGAAAAGTGCCCGCGCGGCGCAGTTTGCCCGGCACTTTTTTACCACGAGAAGCAAACAGCCGTGCCAGGCGGGGCCTTTTTGCGTGTTGTCGGTTTGCGAAAAGTTCCCGCGCGACGCAGTTTGTGCGGCACTTTTTTACCATGAGAAACAGCCTCGCCAGACTGGGCCTCTTTGCGTGTTGTCGGTTTGCGAAAAATGCCCGCGCGACGCAGTTTGTCCGGAATTTTTTTACCGCGGGAAACTGCCTCGCCAGACTGGGCCTCTTTGTTTTCGTGGTGTCGGTTTGCGAAAAGTGCCCGCGCGACGCAGTTTGCCCGCCACTTTTTTACCACGAGAAACAGCCGCGCCAGACTGGGCCTCTTTGCGCGTTGTCGGCTTGCGAAAAATGCCCGCGCGTCGCAGTTTGCCCGCCACTTTTTTACCACGAGAAACAGCCGCGCCGGACTGGAACGCTTTGCGCGTTGTCGGTTTGCGAAAAGTTCCCGCGCGACGCAGTTTGTCCGGCACTTTTTTACCACGGGAAACAGCCTCGCCAGACTGGGCCTCTTTGCGTGTTGTCGGTTTGCGAAAAGTGCCCGCGCGGCGCAGTTTGTCCGGCACTTTTTTACCACGGGAAACAGCCTCGCCAGACTGGGCCTTTTTGCGTGTTGTCGGTTTGCGAAAAGTGCCCGCGCGACGCAGTTTGCCCGGCACTTTTTTACCACGGGAAACAGCCTCGCCAGACTGGGCCTTTTTGCGTGTTGTCGGTTTGCGAAAAGTGCCCGCGCGACGCAGTTTGCCCGGCACTTTTTTACCACGAGCCACAGCCGCGCTAGACGGGGCCCTTTTGCGTGTTGTCGGTTTGCGAAAAGTGCCCGCGCGACGCAGTTTGCCCGGCACTTTTTTACCACGAGAAACAACCGGGACCCTTTTGCGTGTTGTCGGTTTGCGAAAAGTGCCCGCGCGACGCAGTTTGCCCGGCACTTTTTTACCACGAGCCACAGCCGCGCTAGACGGGGCCTTTTTGCGTGTTGTCGGTTTGCGAAAAGTGCCCGCGCGACGCAGTCTGTCCGGCACTTTTTTACCACGAGAAACAACCCGCCAGACGGGGCCCCTTACTTTGCGTGTTGTCGGTTTGCGAAAAGTGCTCGCGCGACGCAGTTTGCCCGGCATTTTATTACCACGAGAAACAGCCTTGCCAGACTGGGCCTCTTTGCGTGGTGTCGGTTTGCGAAATGTGCCCGCGCGGCGCAGTTTGCCCGGCACTTTTTTACCACGAGAAACAGCCTCGCCAGACTGGGCCTTTTTGCGTGTTGTCGGTTTGCGAAAAGTGCCCGCGCGCAGAATTTTGCCCGGCACTTTTTTACCACGGGGAACAGCCTCGCCAGACTGGGCCTCTTTGCGTGTTGTTGGTTTGCGAAAAGTGCCCGCGCGCAGAATTTTGCCCGGCACTTTGTTACCACGGGAAACAGCCTCGCCAGACTGGGCCCCCTTGCGTGGCGTCAGTCGGTTTGCGAAAAGTGCCCGCGCGACGCAGTTTGCCCGGCACTTTTTTACCACGGGAGACAGCCTCACCAGACTGGGCCTCTTTGCGCGTTGTCGGTTTGCGAAAAGTTCCCGCGCGACGCAGTTTGTCCGGCACTTTTTTACCACGGGAGACAACCGCACCAGACTGGGCCGCTTTGCGTGTTGTCGGTTTGCGAAAAGTGCCCGCGCGGCGCAGTTTGTCCGGCACTTTTTTACCACGGGAAACAGCCTCAGCAGACTGGGCCCCGCCTCTTTGCGTGTTGTCGGTTTGCGAAAAGTGCCCGCGCGACGCAGTTCGTCCGGCACTTTTTTACCACGAGAAACAGCCGCGCCAGCCTGGGCCTCTTTGCGTGTTGTCGGTTTGCGAAAAGTTCCCGCGCGGCGCAGTTTGCCCGGCACTTTTTTACCACGAGAAACAACCCGCCAGACCGGACCTCTTTGCGTGTTGCCGGTTTGCGAAAAGTGCCCGCGCGACGCAGTTGCCCCGGCACTTTTTTACCACCCGAAACAGCTTCGCCAGCCTGGACCTCTTTGCGTGTTGTCGGTTTGCGAAAAGTGCCCGCGCGACGCAGTTTGCCCGGTACTTTTTTACCACGAGAAACAGCCCGCCAGGCGGGGTCTTTTTGCGTGTTGTCGGTTTGCGAAAAGTGCCCGCGCAACGCAGTTTGCCCGGCGCTTTTTTACCACAGGAAACAGCCTCGCCAGACTGGGCCTTTTTGCGTGGTGTCGGTTTGCGAAAAGTGCCCGCGCGACGCAGTTTGCCCGGCACTTTGTTACCAACCACGGGAAACAGCCCCGCCAGACTGGGCCTTCTTGCGTGGTGTCGGTTTACGAAAAGTGCCCGCGCGACGCAGTTCGCCCGGCACTTTTTTACCATCCACGGGTAACAGTCTCGCCAGACTGGGCCTTTTTGCCTGCGTTTTGTCGGTTTGCGAAAAATGCCCGCGCGCCGCAGTTTGCCCGGCACTTTTTTACCACGAGCAACAGCCTCGCCAGACTGGGCCTTTCTGCGTGTTGTCGGTCTGCGAAAAGTGCCCGCGCGACGCAGTTTGCCCGGCACTTTTTTACCACGGGAAACAGCCTCGCCAGACTGGGCCTCTTTGTTTGTTGTCGGTTTGCGAAAAATGCCCGCGCGGCGCAGTTTGCCCGGCACTGTTTTACCACGAGAGACAGCCTCGCCAGATTGGGCCGCTTTGTTTGCGTGTTTCTGTTTTGCGAAAGTGGTCGCGCGACGCAGCTTGCTCGGCATTTTTCTACAACGAGAAGCAGCCCGGCCAGCCTGGGCCTTTTTGCGTGTTACCGGTTTGCGAAAAGTGCCCGCGCGGCGCAGTTTTTCCGGCACTTTTTTACCACGGGAAACAGCCTCACCAGACTGGGCCCCTTTGCGCGTTTCTGTTTTCTTTGCGAAGGTGGTCGCGCGAAGCAGCTTCCTCGGCATTTTTCTACCACGAGAAACAATCCGGCCGGACTGGGCCCCATTGCGTGTTTCTGGTTTGCGAAAAATGTCCGCGCGGCGCACCTTTTCCGGCACTTTTTCACCACGAGAAACAACCCGGCCAGGCTGGGCCTTCTTGCGTGTTTCCGGTGTGTGAAAAGTGTCCGCGCGGCGCAACCTTCTCGGCACTTTTCATTCTACCACGAGAAACAACCCGGCCAGGCCGGGCCTTTTTGCATGTGTCTGGTTTGCGAAAAGTGCCCGCGCGCCGCGGCTTTCTCACGAATTTCCTTCCGCGAGAAACAGCCCGGCAAGACTGGTTCTCTCCAGTGCCCTTCTCTGGTTTGCGAACTGCGTCCGCCCGGCGCAGTTTTTTCGGCACTTTTTTACCACGAGAAGCCGCCCGGCCCAGCTGCGCAGGCCAGGCCCTTGGGAAGTAGAGGCCGCCGTGCTTTGCGTTTTATGGTCGTCGTGGTTCTTTGTGTTTGATGATCAAGAGCTGCGCGAGCTGGAAGGGGACTGGAAGCATCCAACTTGTGATGGATCATGCAAAAGATGGATCATGCAAAATATGCATGACAAAAGTGGGCTTATACAAAACACGCGCGACAAAGTGGATCATGCAAGACATGGGCGGCAAAGTAGTGCGCATCATAGTGGATCATGCAAAATATGCATGACAAAGTTGGGCGCTTCCAGACCCAGACAGATTCGCAAATGATATCGCATCGGCTGGAGTCGGGTAGAGTCGGGCAAGGTCGCTTTGCCTTTCCCGAGCTATTTACCCGACTTTACCCGACTCAAAACCTACCCTGGACCCGACTTTTACCCGACTCCTCACCCGACTCCACAGCTCGTGTTTGTTTTTTTCCCCGAGCTGTATCGGTCGGCTGAGGAGTCGGGTTGAGTCGGTTCCTGGGTCGGTTCCTGGGTAGGCTGTACCCCCCCCCCTCTTAAATCCACTGTCCCCTCGTGTTACCTACCCCGGAACCTACCCTGGAACCTACCCTGGAACCAGGGTAGGAATGCCAATTTTGGCTAGTTGCTGCAGTTTCAATAGTAATTTTTTCCCTTGCCCACCCTCTGGCGATTTTCCTTCCCCCCTGTCCACTCGTTCACCCTCCCACTACGCGACATAAGCTGCGGCCTTGTAGTTCCTATATGTAATGCTGAAAAGTCAACCGAAGTTGCGTCCTCCTCTAACTGCTCTAGTTTTTCTTTGTTGGTGTCCAAGGTATTTCTTGACCGCCTGCAGAAGGATTTGTTTCGCCTGCTGATCTCGCGACACTGCTGGTGTTCGAAATCCCATATCTTTTTGCATTTTTCGGATCATCTTAGTATTCAACCGATACGGAATTATTACTTTTTCGGGAGGACGCGATCTTTATCACGACAGGCAACTACGTTCGCGAGACGTGAAAGCTTACTTTCGTTTGATCGGAGAAGCGATTTCGTGTGATCTCTGCAGGCTAGCGCCCTTTATTTTGGGTCCGGGTCGATCGTTTGAGTACATTCTTTCACTCTGATCTGCTCCTGACCTCGCAATCGAGGAGGCCACACATGCAGAAAATGATCTTGATCATGTTTCATGATCACGACAAGGAGGATTTTTTATTAGTATTTCGTCTAAAACAGGAAGCAACTCCTGATCACTTCGACGGAAAATGAAAAATCGGAACAACAAGCAAAAATGGGGAAATATTAAAAGCCAAGATCACAATAGACATCCACCTGCAACTCACAATCTAGATCATGATTTTTACATGGTTCCCAGCACCCCAGAGTTTTCTAGTTGCTCTTTTTTGAATTTTGCTTTCATGCGCACATTCATTTTCAACTCTTCTACCTCCTTATCAAAGGCAAAAATCCCCCCTCTCCATATCAAAACGGAACTTCTGGCGCTGGATTTGTGTACACAAATCAGCTCTGTATTGCAGGAAGGCACTGCGGCCAGATTCCCAGCCTAAATGGCGGCGCTTCGGTCTAGTTGTTCAGCATTGCAAATGGCTGCCCTTTAGGCCCAAGAGCATGGCAAATCGCTTCCATAGTGGGACGGAAGCTTCTGCCCTTGTCTTCTTGCAAGACAAATGTGATTTGTGCCCACAAATCAGCAACGCAAATTTTCGGAAACATACCTTTTCAATGACAATGTGGGGAGGGGGAGTTTTTCCTTTTAATATTCCTGTTTCAGCTGTTTGATCAATGCCTTTTCCTGGTTTTTCTTCTCCTTCGCGGTTAATGGCTTGTTGTATCCGAGTGCACGACTCGTCTCGTCCCCATCTCTCTTTATTTGTAACATGTTGGCGTGAACACCTATACAAGCGTCAGCAAGAATATCATGCAGGTTTTGCATGACAAACTACCTGCACAGGATAATAACTTGTAGTGCTACTTGGGCACCTGCTGCCAGTACTGGTCATGCAAGCAGCGCCAACGGGCAAAGGGTGGATCTGCATCTGCTTGGATTTGGTATAATTTTGCATGACAAACGAGTGGCAGGGGGAGTTGTGCACAACTTTGATATGCTGACCGAGGAGGACGGTGCTGATGTTGCCGGAGACGAAGAGCAACTGGTGAGCAGACGAGGGACCGAGGCCGGCATCGCCAGTGCTTGCACATCAGGCGAGGGTCGTGCGGTAGTTCTACTTGTTGATAGTACCGGTTGACTTCTATTCCATGCGCCCCCGGAAGATGATGAAGATGCTAATGCGTCACCAAGAGGAGCAGTAGTACCGTGGTTGGGATCATCATGAAGATGTTGGTACTTCTCAATTTCGGCCTCGCAGTCTTGTTTCTTCTTCTTCGTGCCCTCGAGTTTCCTCCGTAAGGTTTCCAGATTGGCTTTCGCTTGCTGCAACTCCGCCGCTTTTCTCGCTTCCTGTTGCAAAACCGTGTCGAACTCAACAGACAACGCTTCTAACCTTATTGTGACGAAAAATCCCCCCTCCCCATATCAAAAAGGCATCACTCCGAAAATTTGTGATGCAGATTTGTGGTCACAAATCAGCTCTGTCGTGCAAGAAGGCAAGCATTGTTGTGTGCGCTGCATTGTGGATGCGGTTTCTCATGCGATGTTGGGCCTACAGGGCGGGCGTCTCTCATGCTAAACAGCTAGACGCTTACACTCCTAAACAGTCTGAGGATCTGGCTGCAGTCCTATAATATTGCAAGACAACGTCATTTGTGTACGCAAATCCAGCATGATCAGAACTTTCGTCTTGATATGGGGAGCGGGAGGGGGGATTTTTCACTTTGATAAACCTGTGCAGGCAATCCCGCTTCAGCGACTGCACGTCTTGCTCCTTTTTGTCCAGTATGAATTGCAAAAGCATCGCACTCGTATAAATGCATTACAAATTCCCTCAGCATGAGAAATAAAATTTGTAATGCGGATTTTCCTTAAGAAAAGGATTTGTAATGCAAGACTTGCATTTATACGAGTGCGATACTTTTGCACAGGATATCCAGTAAATCCTCGAAATACAGCCGTTGCTCCTCCATCTGCCGTGTGAGCACCTGGTTAAACTCTATCACCGCGTTTTCTTGCTTCTTCTTGGCGTATGGGAGTGTCAGAATTGAAATCGACAAAGTTGAAACAACTTGTACTTAATGCATGAAATCGATACAACCAGTTGGAAGCCAAATTTCCGAGCGCCGCATGACAAATTTCGGCACCGTCTAAATCCACTTTGTGATGCTGTTTAGGGACAGAAGGCGTCTCTTGTCATGCTACTTTAGCAGCTCTATCGCAGACCCCAATTAGGCTGACAGTCGGCCTCACTTGCCATCCCTACAAGAGGTGCACTTCATGCATTGCAGTTTATACATCAGAAAATATTTCAACTTTGTCGATTTCGATCCTGACAGTCCCATATTGCGTGCTTGCTCTTCAAACCTTTCATCTTCTTCCCTGGTGCTAGGTCCTCTTTATTCATCAGAGTCGAGCTGCTTTGCTGCTGCTGCTGTTCCACTCTCCTGTGTCGGCTGTTTTCCATTTTCCCGAACGCTGGTACGAGGACCTCACTGTCCTCCACAGGTGGAGCCTCCTCACACACGGCGCCAGCGTCATGGTCCAGAAGAAAATCATGCGCGAACTCGTTGTTGCTGTAGTCAAAGACTTATGAAACCCAAAAGCATCGCACTCGTATAAATCGCATGACAAAAAATTTGCTCAGCATGAGAAAAGAAAATAATTTGCAATGCGGATTTACGTTAACAAAAGGATTTGTATATGCATGATTGCAATACGAGTACGATACTTTTGCACAGGATAAGACCTTTTGCGTGGCGTGGTCCAGCGCGTAGCAGTGCCCCGGGTTGGTTTCGAAATGAAACAGCGCGTGGGGGAGACAGCCAGTGAAACCGCAAATGAGGCACATACGAAGCGGCGTTATCAGGTAGAAGTTTTCCGGGTCGGGTGTCGCGGTGTTGCAGTAGAATTCGCACAACTCGATCTCGTATCAACTGCAAAAATGTAGTCTGGGTCTGGAAGAGTGCCAGATTTGTCACGCAGGTTTTCCATGACCCATGAGGTCTGGTATGTACGACACAGCATGGCAGACTCTGTGACTGTTCTATCATGCCTATCCTGCATGAGAAACTGCCTCTCGATTAGGAGGTCAAAAGTGGAGAGCTTTTGGTAATGATGCAACACAGATTTTTACCTGATTCAGATTTAGCATGACAAGTTGCTTTGTTCCAGACCCAGACATATTTGCATTCCATATCTCGCAGCCCGTGCTGGTGAAGTGTTGGACAGACATGGGTGCGGGATATTGTTGGAAGCGGCACACTATCGAATGCAAATATGCCTGGGCCTGGAAGAAAGCGATATTTGTCTTGCTCGGCTAGCAAGCCTCTCAAGTCTGTCATGCACGTTATTCAAAAGCCCCATCTTTCTGTGATGCAGGCGCGACGCAGTTTGTCGTGCAGAATAGGCAACACCTAGAAGGAGCTCAGAAGCTTGTCATGCTGAGCCATCACTTTATGGGTTCCCCATGCTTTGCTACGGCTACGCCACTCAGCATTACAAGTTTCCAGACCCAGACATATTTGCAATGCATACACACCGGGCAGGTTTGGTCCAGCCACCGCAACAGGCACATGGAGTGAAAGGAATGCCCGCAGAGTAGAGTGACACGCACGCCGCCCCCCAAGTCCGAAATTTCGTCCGAGGTTTATGAAATGCAATCATCTACTGTGTCTGGGTCTGGAAGGTAGTTGCAAGAACCAGCACGGAGACGAGCCTTGTGCTTGTTGTCATATTTATTCTCGGCAGCGCTGCATTAAAGTACTAGAGTGTGTCCATTCTTATTGTTATTCCCTCGCTTGCATCACAAGTTCTTTCCAAACGACCCAGGCACTGAAGACAACATATTTATGCATCTGATAAGGTTTCCAGACAAACCATACACTCGGCGGAAGGGGGAAGGACCAAGAGGTTTTCTTTCGGGGGCTGCTGTTGCGGTTGCTGGTGTTGGACTTGGACCTGCTGTTGCAAAGCAGAGGATAACGTTGTACTACTTGCACAAGAACTTCCTGGAACAACCGCAGCAACTACCTGACCACCCACTGCACCCGCGTATTCGGGGTGTGGGTGCCGGAGCGGGGGGATGTCGATGTGGTCGCCAGACGAAGTTGTGTGATCATGAAAATTGTAGTTGCTAGAAGTATTTTCGCCCCGCCCGTCGCAACCAGCATCTCCCTCCTCGTCTTCGAAGCCGGTTAAGGTCATGTTGACCTGATAATTAATAGCTCCACCTGCATCTTGTTCTGAAGAATTTCTATTTGCGGTAGTTTCCTGCAGGAGTTCATCTTGTTCCGCATTTGATGTTACCACTAGGTCTTGTTGCACCCTCATCTCGTCCACTTGTTCTCGTGGCGAACAACAAGATGAGGTTGCCGAGGAGGATCCAATAGTACCTCCCACGACGTGATGCTGTCCCCAAACGACGGCACCACTGCTTCCAGTCGCTGCCAGAGCTCCTGCCGGCGAGGTTGAACTTGGTAGAGAGATGCTCTGCGAAGACGAACAGGGTGGTACACCGCCTCCCGCACTGTTGATGTTTTGCTGTCCTGCTCCGCCGGCAGTCGTGGCACTACTGCTGCTAAGCAGCTGCGGAAACAGGTCTAAGAAAGGCGAATATTGAAGAAAAAAACTGTGTAAGTGTAACTTTCTTGGAGGAATAGCGTCACAAGTTTGCTCTGCATGACAGAGAAAACCTGTCATGCGTACCTAGTAAGTGAAAAGACGACGTACGAAAAGAGCCACTGATGCATGTCCAGCATGACAGTCGTAAGTGTCTTGCATCGTCTGCAACAAAAAATTACACTGACACAGTTTTTTTCTTGCATAGCGAACTAGTGACGTTCACTCTTGGGGATTTCATGTAACTCATCAGCAGCTGCGGGTCAGTGGGTGGTGCTGGGGCTGGCGACGCTGCGGAGGAAATTCGGTTCTGGCTTACCATCACCGTCGCTTCGAACACGTAGTGGAGGCTGGGCATTTCCCACTTTGAAGTAGCACGAGAATTATCCATTGTTATATCGTGGCCGTAGTTGTAGTTCCTGTCGCTATCTAGTAACCGCCCTACCGCTCTAGTACCACCGCCTGCTGCAATTTGCTGGTGGTGTAAAAATGGAGGTCCAGCCGCACCTCCCGCTGTTCCAAAATACGGCTTCTTCCTGTACTCGCGCAACAGCAGGTTGGCCTGTCTCGGGGTGATTTCCGGTCGCAGTGCCATCAGAAGCATGTAGTACTGGGGCTTCTTCCCGTGTAGTACCCTTGTGAATTGGAACACGTTGGTGCGCATGTGCATTATCAAATGCAAATATGTCTGAGTCCGGAAACTTATGATGCAAATCTGCGAATTGTGGGCGCACTGCAATATGCAGCCCAGCATGAAAAGTTTTTGCGCTGCTGTGTGTTTCGTTTTTCGCATGACAAGCTGCGTTTTTGCATGAGAGGCAAGAGGCCCAAATTTTCCTGCGCCTGCATCACAGACTTCAGACTCATGCCGCACAAGCATGACAAACCTGCATTCTTCCAGACCCAGACATATAATTTGCAGTTGATATGCATCCATTTGGTGCAAAACTCCGACGGGGTGAGCACGTTCGGCACGTTGGAGCATAACAGCACCAGGCTGTTACTCGTATGGCGTTCTCAAACGTGACATTCTGAACTGTTACATAAATTTGTGATGCAAGAACCGCAACAGTGAAAGGGGCAAGCTTGCAACTCTCGCATCACAACTCCGGCACAGATTTAGGCGCTGTTTAGCCCTTCGGGGATTTGTCATGCCAGGTGGCTTGATTGTCTGGTGGTTCATGGTAGTTTTGCACGACAAATTCATGTCACAGTTGAGAATGTAACGTTTGAGAATCCCATAACTCGGGTTGTTCGGGTTTATCAACCCTGGCGGGGGTTTATGAAAGTGCACAATTCCCCCCCCTCATTTGTCATGCAAAATTCCAAATCCACCCCTTGCCTGTTAGCACTGTTTGCATGACAGATGCCGGCATCCAAAACAGCACTATAATCCACTAGGAATTTGTCATGCAAAAGCTGTATCTTATCCAGCGCTTGTGTTGCTGTTCATGCAACACAAATAAGGGGGAGGGGGAGTTGTGCACTCTCATAGGGCTTCACCGCCCCGATCTTCTCCACAATCAGCTGCTTGCTCCTCGTCCCGGCATCTTCGGGAAGATTGTCGAACAAATCTTCGCTGTGAAGCTTTGGAAAAGTTTCGTCCTCCACCCACTCCTTACACTTCAGGACCCCCTCCACCAGCGCGACCGCGGGGTTTCCCGACCAGTAGTCGATGAGCTCGACGGTGTTTTTTGCGGCCATTATCGTATGAAAAAAGTGCTTCACTGTAAGGGTTTTGCAAGTTTTGCACCACAAGTTTGTTCTACATCACAGGGAAAATTTGCCATGCGAGATTCCTACGGGAAAACACAGCTAAACAGCCATTGTCTTGTAGCAAGAGAAACAGTTCTCATTCATATACATTTTCTGCATTACAAGTTTCCAGTGAAATAGTTTTTTCTTGCGATAGCCATCACTTGATGTTTAACACAACTTCTCAGTGGCGGATTCGGGGCTTTCGTCTTGGGCGGTGGGGGCCTGCAGCTGGAGGAGGACGAGGAGGCTGCATTCATCTTGCCGGACGATGTTGCCGTTGTGTAGACGCTGTTGCCGGCAGAAGGGTTATTTAAGTGTTGCGGGTGGAGCGGCACGCCGGAGGTCGACCCAGTGCTACTGGTCGAAGACTTTGAAGATGACCCGGCTCTCGTCCATTTATTTTCAAAAAAAAATATTGTAGATCATGGCAGAAAAATTAGACATGAGCTCATACATGCTTTCGCTTATTTTTTCTACAGCCAGGGTCAGGGAGTTCTGCAGCTCTACGACAAAAACTTATCGAGCTACAAGAGGAGGTGAGCAGGAGGACAACGACAGGGATGTTGACCGCAGCTAATATTCTTGGATACTTAAGAGAAACTAACATTCGCCCCCCCCGAGTGAGTATGCCCATCCATGCCAACTGTTGTGGTGCTGTCCTGTGGCCTTACTCCGCAAAATGAAAAGTGAAAATATGGGTTCATCCATTTTCGTGAAAAGCTACAAAAAAGTCGCGAGTCACTGCTGTCGCAAAGTAGATGAAGCGAGGAGGTCCAAGTAGCCGCTCCTCCGTTCGTAGGAATAAAAGGTTAAGGTAGTGCTTGTTGGCACGTGGTGAAGACATGTGTGAACTTCTACGAGGCCTGGTTTGGGGGTCAACATGCGAGGAAGCAAAATTATTAAAATGCAATTTGCGTGAAAATGAACCGGAAAAAGAAGGCAAAGAGCAAAAAAAACCGTCTCCGAGCGGGCCCCGCCAGTGTGGTCCTGGGGTAGAAATGAAAATGATGCGAGCAATTTTATTTGTAAGGGGTTCTTGGTAACCGTAACTTTTCTGCTCGGCCAGGCGCGACTTCCAGTATCAATATGTGGTCTTTTTCTTACCAACACATTCTAGTCCCTGAAGTTATTGCAGCTTCAAAGAGGCCGCACGCAGAATGAATCTGCTAGGTCGTGGTGGCTTTCGCCGATTATTATGTACAGTTGATGCTGAATAGCAAAAGCAAACGTAGTTGTTTCGGAAATTTCATCTTTCAATTCCTAGTTGCAAAAGCTGCTGTCGTCAGGCTGCGCTAATGCAACAAGTGTCGTGATCGTGTTTGATCTTCCATGTTCTTTTCAATATCTTCTGTACAGGACAGCGCTAAATAATACAACGCGACAGCGCGAAAGTTTTGCCAACAAATCAACGACCACTTGCGACAACAAAAACTGACAACTATCGCGAAGTTTGTTGTTGTAAAAATGGATCGAGATTCTGTCATTTTCATTTAAGAAAAGTCCGAAGTTATAAGTTGTCAAATTGAATCAAAAATCAAGTCGGTGTCATAACACGTATTTTACAGTTGTAAACTCGTCTTCAAAGCGAGGAGTCGTGTGCGCAAGTCAATATTTCAAATTCAAAGTCAAACTGGTTGCAAAGTCAATAAAAACAAGGTGATGATACAGAGCATCAAAAAATATCTGCGAAACAAAACAAGGCAAGCTACAGTGTTAGTTTGTGAAACAACTCAAAGACAAATTTAGCATAACAAATTACATAAAAAAATGCAAAGACAAGCTAGTAGATACTCAAACAAACAAACAAACAAACTTTCGTGGACAGGTTCATGTGAATAATCTTCTGTGAAAACTACAATTCAAAAAGCAATGAAAACAAGGTGGTAACAAGCGAAGTAGCAGTAGCACTCGCACTACTAGAAACATTAGTACAGCTTCAAACATAGTGTATGCTTTGGACAAACACGATCTAGAAGAGGACTTCAAATAATTCTTTGAGCGTTTAGTGTCTGTTGTATCGTCGTATTTCCTTTGCTTGAAGTACATTCAGACCAATCTCAACGACGTGCAACGCAAACTACAGTCACGTTGCAGCTTCTCCATGACAAAAATCGCCTCGATAATTCTCGCCCGAAGATTTTTTTTACCAAGGGTGGTGCTTTCCATCATCCATGACTAGTTTTCCGTGTGGTATGCAGGCGTAAAAATTCTCGTGGTCTAGTACTTCTTGCTGCTGCATGCAACAAGACACATTTTATTGATTTTTTATTACAACATGAACTACACTTCTTTGTAAAAAACGTACCGAGGCAGCATGACAGATCTTTTTCTTCTACTTGACGCCTCTACTTCTCGAATCTCGCTCTTACGTTCTTCACTTTAAAACACAAGCTCAGGCAAGAAAAGTACAGCAGTGGCTGCAGCATCAAACAAGAAGACCTACCTATATTTATTCTCGTCACCAAACATAAAATTTTCGGGAATCGGGTAGACGTCATGCACGAACCCGCCGGCCCGGACCTATGAACTGCAAAACAAAGTGTCTGGGTCTGGAAACTTGCGATGCTAAAATGTGACTGGTGGGCGGACGGGACTGCAATACGCAGCCACGCATGACAAATTTTTCAACTACTACTGTGGTTCGTTTTCCGCATGGCAAACTGCGTTTTTGCATGACAGGCAGGCGGCCATTTTCCAGCTCAGGCATTACAGATTTATGAGTCATGCCAGACAAGCATGACAAACTTGCATTCTTCCAGACCCAGACTTATTTCCATTTGATAGCACCGCAGTCGCCGCAATTTTTGCCGGGGAGTTTGCATTCGGATAGTAGCTCGGTTTATTCATACTGCTGCTGTTGTTATTTCCCGCCTTGTTCCCACCTGCCAACATATTCGGCGTGCTCTTCGCCCGGTCGTTGGGCTTATTTTTCGTTTGCTTCATGTTACTCGCGGCACTCTGAAAATGACCACGGGGCTCAACATCTCCGCGACCTCCTAAGCTTCCAGGGGAAAAATACGAGCCGCCTGCTCCCAGCATGGCGGGCGCGTGCACTGGTTCCTTGTGCATCACCGTGTTTACTTTCGCGGGCGTCACCTTGGTAATCAGGTTGTAGTGCTGCACGATCGCCCGGGAATTGATACCATTTCCGCTTGGGTCGTAGTTCATCCCGGCAGTGCTGGTCGCCTGAGTGTACCCCGTGTTCAGCCTGCTGTTGTTATCGATAGAGGAGATCTGCGTATTGTCCAAATTGCTGGTCCTCTTACTCTATGCATGGCAAAAGTATCGTAATCGCATAAATGCATTACAAGTTTCCTCAGCATGAGAAATCAAATTTGTAATGCGGATTTACCTCGACAAAAAGATTTGTAATGCATGACTGCAATACGAGTGCGATACTTTTGCAATGGATATACTCCGACTCGACGCCCGGCTCGAATTCGGGATGGAATAGTTCATCTGATAGTTGTTATGTGTAGTTCCACCTCCTGCTGTCCCCGCCGTCGCAGAAAGACTCCGCTGGTGTTCCACCAAATTTGTGGGCTGCGGGGGCGGTGGTGGGGAAGGTTGCGGCAGTGTCCCCCGCACCGGCGCATTCGCGACTGTTTGCACAATGGTTTTGTCGGTCAGCAGCTTGTTTCTTTTCGGTACTATCCTGTGCAAAAGTATCGTACTCGTATAAATAATGCGAGTCTAGCATTACAGATCTCCTTCCTTACCTGAATCTGCATGACAAATTTCATTTTTCTTCTAGGAAAGATCTGTCATGCAATTTATACTAGGACGATAGTTTTGCATTGCATAGGTACGTTCGTGTTGTATACGGAGCTACTCGCAGAGTTGTTATTGTTGTTCATTTATCAACTGTAAAAATGTCTGGGTCTGGAAACTTGTAATACTGGGCGGCGTATCATGAGGAGGCTACAAGTGCTGGCTCAGCATGACAAGTTTCTGAGCTTCTTGGTGTTGCCTATTCTGCATGACAGACTGCGTTTCTGCATGACAGAAAAATCAAAATGGGGGTCTTGGGTAATGTGCATGACAAATTTAAGAGTCATGTGAGACAAGCATGACAAGCTTGCATTCTTCCAGACCCAGACATTTTTGCAATTCATATCATTTCGTTGTGCGAAGCGCCTGACCCCCCGGTGTTTTCCAACAACGTTGGGGCCATAGAAGTGCTGTTGTGCATCATGTAGCTGGGTCGCTGACTCTGGTTGCGCGTGTTCATGCCCGAGCTCTGGCTGCGCAGACTACCGGCGTTGGTCTCCAGAATGAGACTGTTTTTCCCCGCGGAACTGCGGACGGAGGAGTAGTCGGAGTTGCGAACGTTGTTCAGCTATCCTACGCAAAAGCATCGCGCTCGTAGTCGTAGGTACAGGTAGTAGAAGTTGCAGTCATACATTACAAATCTCCCTTTTCAGGTGAATCAGCATTACAAATTCCTTTTTTCCTTTTGGAAATAAAATTTGTGATGCAATTTATACTAGAACGCTACTTTTGCAATGCATATCAGCACGCTCGAATTGTTGCTGTTTTTCGAACTCCGGGACTTGTTATTCCCCCGTGCGTTCTTTCCATTCCCGTGGCCACCATCACTACTATTACCACCTGCACCGGATGTGGAATGCTTTTCTTGCTTGTGGTAGATGCTCAGCGTGGTGTTTTTCAGTTGGTCATTTTGCGTTTTGTCCAGCACGCTATTGCTGTTAGACATGGTGGAGTGGAGCGAGTTGTTGGCGTTTTTCGGACTCAACTCCGAAATGGTGCCGTGTTTCATGTTCCACAGGTGGTCCTTTTTCCGTTTCTCGCGAGAGTTTTCCCGAATCGACTGCATCGAGGATTGCGTGTTCAAGTTATCAAATGCAAATATGTGTGCGTCTGGAAGGGTGTGACTGTTTGTCATGCACATTTCACATGACCCAAGACGTCTTGATGTGTGCCCTAGCATCACAGATTTTCTGAGTCCTTCTTGATGCCTATCCAGCATGAGAACTCCACTCCCCGCGTAGCAAAAAGTGGACTCCTCTTGCTGCTCAGGCAATACAGGTTTTTTATTTTTTAGAATCCAAAAGCAGCAGCACAAGTTACAACTCTTCCACAGAGACCCAGACATATTTGCATTTGATACAAGTGGTTCTCGTCCAAATCCTTGGTGTTAAACTTCATCTCGTTTTTCTTGTCGGTGATCACGTCACACTATCCGAGTGCACAACTGCCCCTGTGATAAATTGTATAAATGGCATGAACAGCAATACAAACACCAGCACAGGTGGGGCCTCGGCATGACAAATCCATCATGCTCCGACTGCGGCACTGTTGGGGCTTCCGGAACAGTTTGTCATGTCATTAGTGCCACAAGGCAGGAGCAACTGGATTGGGGAGTTTCCATGACAAACGAGGACAAGGGGGATTATTGATGCACTCTGATACAAACAACCGCCGCTGGTTCTTTTCCGGCACTCCCAGGTAGTGCTTCTTGTACAGGGGCTATGAAAGTGCACAACTCTTACCACTCCCCCTCATTTGTAAGTATGGCATCAGCAGCATTACAAACACCAGTACAGGTGGACTTTGTGCATGACAAGTTCATGCGTCGAGGAGCGTCGTACTGTTCCGATTTTCACCAGAATTTGTCATGTACAACGCGGTACCACAAGGTAGCAACTGGTTTTGGGTTTTTGCATGACAAATGAGGGGGAGGAGGAGTTGTGCACCGTCAACATAAAGGCGGAAGCGAGATTTCAGCCTTGATCTTCATTGCTGGCTGCTTATGAACTGCAAAAGTATCGTACTCGTGTCGTACTAATTGCAAACATGCATTACAAATCTTGTTCCTCAGCTAAATCAGCATGACAAATTTTATTTCTCATGCTGAGGAAATTCAAATTTGTCATGCATTTATAGGAATACGATACTTTTGCAGTTCATACTGCTTCGTGTCCGACGAATTCAGCAGTGTCGCCGGCTGGTTATGAATTGCAAAAGCATCGTACTAGCATGAATTGCATTACAAATTTCAGCATGAGGAATGGAATTTGTAGTGCTGATTGACCTTAGGAAAAAGGTTTGTAATGCATAACTGCAATTACTACGAGTACGATACTTTTGCACTGGGTACTGGTATTCGTCTTGCAAAGCGGCTTCGGGTGGCACCTGTAACGCGTCTGGAATCACCGACTCCGTGATTTTCAAGTCGGGCAGCAAATTATGAACTGTAAAAGCATCGTACTAGTATAGCTATAAATTGCATTACAAATTGACCCAGCATTACAAATTGAATTTGTAATGCTGATTTACCTTGAGAAGGAGATTTGTAATGCATAGATGCAATCACTACGAGTACGATACTTTTGCACAGGATACAAGTTCAACCCCGTGGGCTTCGGCTGCTTCGGCACGTCAGACCGCATCAGCTCCCACCATTTGCCGTCCTGGTCACTGTAGCGGGGGAAGATGCTATCGTGAGAAAAAAGTGTTACAGTTACACACTCTCACGCAAGACAAGCAAGGCAGACAACCTCTGTCATGCAGGAAACGCTTGCCAGCGTCATTTCATTCGTGTTTTCCCTTATAGTCTGCGCCGCACTACAAGTTTTCTTTTCCATGCAGAGGAAATTTGTGATGCTGAAATTAAAACAAATGAGTAACCGTAACACTTTTTTCCTGTGATAGATGCGCTCTGTGAGTTTCGTGGCATGATACGTCAAAACTAGTTGTGGTTGGTCATGAAACATGGATTGTGCATTTGGTATTTGGGGGCAAGTTCTACTACCCGTGAAAATTTTTTAAAGACAGTTGGCGACAAGGACGAAGTCGAAGTCACAAGAAGAACCACGAAGTACTTAAAAGTTCTATGAAATGAGTATACCATGCTCCCCGAAGTAGGTTCTGTCGTACTCAATTTTGTCCCGTCGCCGCTGTTCGTGCATCAGTGTTATGGGGTTCTCAAACGTAGTTACATTGAAGATCCCTGTTCAATACATAATCTTGTGATATTGCATTTGCAATATTAAAAATGAAAGGTGCTGAAGTATAATTTGTGCGTCACCCCGAAGATCATCTTCAACGTACCACCGATCTGTCGATGTATTAACCACGTTTGAGAACGCCATAAGGGATCGCGTCTTCGTTGGTTTCCCCGGCGGGCCTTTCCGAAAGTCGTGGCAGTTTTTTTCGTAGATGGATTTCCTCGTGCGCGGGGTGATGCAGTTCTCTTCGCCGTACTTGCGCTGCTCGACCAGGTCTTCCTTCAGACAACGCTTCCGCGCCGCTTTTATTTCCGAAAACGCTGCGATCTGCGGATGGGGCTGGTACCTGATGCATTCGATAGAATGATGTCGGGTTGTCCTTACTTCTAAAAAAGGTGAAGGAAGAGCATCACTTAAAAGCGAAACCCATCGCCATCCCATCTGTTGAATCTGTAAAAGATTAACTTCATACCGGGATCCTTACGAGCACGACTTATCATGTTGAGACCGATTACTTATCAACATGCCGAGACTTAGACTTACCCGAGACCGGGGATTTTGTTTTCCCTTTCTTCGTTGACCATTGTTGGGACCGGCAGCAATCTATCGCACGAGGAGAACTGTTAACGCTAAACGAAATTTGGCATGCAACGAGAATAACGCATGCAGAAGCACACTACAGCTGTATTGCATAGCATGCATGGTAGCAAAACAAACTGTGTCATGCGTGACTGTAAGCCTTAGCTGCTGCGAAGACGACCGTGAGCGTTAACATTTTTTAAGTTTGATACAATCCTGCCCGAACCCTTGCCAACTCATGGTCCGCTTGCGCGCGCTCCCGAATGTGCTGGATAGGTGGAAGAGACTGCGTATCCTGTACAAAAGTATCGTACTCGTAGCAATTGCAGTCATGCATTTACAAATCTTTCTCCTAATGTAAATCCGCATTACAAATTTTATTTCTCATGCTTAGGAAATTTGTAATGCATTTATACGAGTACGATACTTTTGCAATTCATACTGCGACTTCCGCGATTCATCGTCGTCCAGACAGGTGGTGGATGTGTACTTTTCCACGACCCATTATGGATCTGTCAGGATTGAAATCGTCAAAGTTGAAATGATTTGCCATGCATAAAATGCAAGGCATGAAGCGCCTGGCTTGCCGGGATTGCAAGTAAGGCAGATTGTGAGCCTATTCAGGGTTTGGGATAGAGCTGCTGAAGGAGCATGACAAAAGCAGTCTTCGGCGCCCAAACAGCATGACAAATTGGATT
Source organism: Amoebophrya sp. A120 (assembly GCA_905178155.1). Taxonomy (NCBI): domain Eukaryota; class Dinophyceae; order Syndiniales; family Amoebophryaceae; genus Amoebophrya; species Amoebophrya sp. A120. Next base: position 4,235,519 of record CAJINV010000002.1, on the reverse strand, counting down.
CCGGCGCTCCGAAAATTTGTCATGCGCCGCTTGAAAATTGGGCTTCCAACTGTATGCATTTTATGCATGACAAATCATTTCAACTTTGTCGGTTTCAATCCTGACACATCCATACCCGTGGCGGGTTTTTCTCCAAATATTTGTTGTACAGTTCGTTGTTCCCGTTGCGTGCGTCCGCTACCCGGTCCATGCGCATTTCCGACTTCGAGCGGTGTTTCGGCTTCTTGTAATGTTTCGAGTTCACATCGTACCTTGGCGGGTAGCTGTCGGCTAGCTGATCCATGTTGTTATAGGTGATGATCTTCCCCGCTTTCTGCGTGGTTATCATGGTGGGGTTCGCGGCCCCCGTCGCGTCAAACCCGAATTTGAACTTGTCCAGGAATATCAACTGTAAAAATGTGTGGGTCTGGAATTTTGTGATGCAAAAAGTTGATGATAGCCGGACTGCAATACGCAGCTGCCCAGCATGAAAAATTTTCGAGCTGCAGCTGCTATCTATGCGTTGCGTTTTCCGCATGGCATGAGAAGCTGCGTTTTTGCATGACAGATAGGAGAGGCTTTTCGCGCCCCTGCATCACAGATTCTCGAGTCATGTCAGACATGCATGACAAATGTAATAATCTTCCAGACCCAGACATTTTTGCAGTTGATAAGGAAATTGTTCTCGTTCACCTCGAAGTCCGCCTTTTTCCGCTCCTCTTGGGTCAGGTACCCCTTCTTCCCCACGTCAAAATACCTATGGAAGCGTCAGGATTGAAATCGACAAAGTTGAAATGATTTGTCATGCATAAAATGCAACGCAAAAACTGTCTCTGTTGCAGAGGACGCAAGGGAGGCAGATTGTGAGCCTGTTGAGGTGTAGAAATAGAGCTGCTAAAGTAGCATGACAAAAGGCGCCGCCCTTACCCAAACAGCATGACAGACTGGATTTAGGTGCTACCCAAATTTGTCATGCGCCACTTGGAAACTGGGGGGGCATCCATTTTATGCATCACAAACTATTTCAACTTTGACGATTTCAATCCTGACGCTTCCATAATACCGACCGATGAAGTAGCCGTATGCATTGCAAAAGTATCGCCATCGTTGTACTACTGCGTACTACAAATTGCATTACAAATTTCAATTTGATGCGCAGCATGAAAAATGAAATTTCTCTTGCTGAAATCCCTATGTAACAAGGTTTGTCATGCATTCATACGAATACGAGTGCGATGCTTTTGCAGTGCGTAAGTCGCGGGGACCGACGACGCCATCCTGGTCGAAATCGTAGGACTTGACGTCCGGCACCATGTCGGCCTTCAGCTCCATTTTCATTTCCGTCCGCGTTCGGCCGCGTCGGGTTTCGTGGATCGACTGGTTTCGCGGGTTCTCGGACAGGATGCCAGCCGCCTCCAGCTGCATCTCCCCGCCCCGGCGCGGAAACTCCGTGCGTCGGTATGCATTGCAAATATGTCTGGGTCTGGAAGGTTCTGATAGTTGTGATGCACGTTTTGCATGAGCCATGATGTCTGTGATGCATGCCCTAGCAGCACAGATGTTCTGAGGGCATCTTCATGGCTATTCCGCATGCCAAATACCCTCTCCGCGTAGCAACAATCGCATTCCCTTTGCTGCTCATGCAATACAGATCTTTTTGGAATCCAAATGCAGCATCACAAGTTGCATTCTTCCAGACCCAGACATATTTGCAGTTGATAGCCGGTCATGCTGCGCGATGGCGCCGCCGGTCGGGTGTTTTACTTTCACAACCAAGTTCTTCTTTGGCTCGTCGTGACTAGATCGAGTAGAACCTCGCGGCCCACGACCCGATGGTGTGGAAGACGAGCTGGAAGATGGAAAATACTTACTCGGGGAAGTTTCGATCAGCGTCTCATTGGCCACGTTGAAACAGACGTTGGCAAGTCGACGGTCTTGTCAAATGCAAAAATGTCTGGGTCTGGAACAGTGGAACTTGTGATGCGTGTCTTGCAGTCCTGGAAAATCTGTGTTGCATGAGCAGCAAAAGAGGAGCTTGCTTTGTCATGCAAAAACGCAACTTGTGATGCGTGGTAGGCATCCGCAGGCGTCTTTTAAACTTGTCATGCCTGGCTGCCATTGCAAGCGCTTCAATCATGCTCAATTCAGCATCACAGATTTCCAGACCCAGTCCCAGACATATTTGCAATGCATAAGTCTTGGTCCGAGGTGAAGAGGTCCTTATTCTGCAACTTTTTTCGCTGTTCGCCGGAAATCTTGTACTTCGGAACTTTCCCGTCGATCAGCACGGGCTCCACGACCGGCGCAGCGTGAGATGCTGAAGACATCATGTTGTTGCTCTTGTTTTAATACTCTTTTTCGTTTTCCCCCCACCGCGCTCTACTTTTGTAATTGCTACTTTATCAGACGACTACGATGATGCTTGTTGCCTTTTCGTCTGTTCTTGTTCCCCCATTCACTTTTTTATTCTGCATTTTTATGATGCAAAAATTCTAGTAAAGCTAAACACGACTGGTTGGCGCACTAGCTTTATTTCTTAAAGCTTTAAAAATACCTTCTATTGCCTCGTAGTTCTAGTTCCTGCTATCACACGAAAAAAAAACTGCGGAAGAGAATGTAGATTCATTCAGGTTCTTCTTGGAAGCTATCTTCTACCCATGGCATAGTGATAGTCATAAACAGAGTTGCCCACGATGCTTCTGCTTCATTTTTTTATTTAATCATCACGAAGCGTTATTTTTTCGCATTTGATTTTTCTCTATTGACCGACGGTCGACGAAATCATCACGGGCAACAACGACTACGACGACGAACAATACGACTTCTGGGGTGAAGACTTCCCTTGTACCACACCACGACCCGAGCAGGCTCATCTATCTTGCTCTTCTTGCTTGTCGCGCTACAAAATTGAATTTCCGACGATGATCGAAAATAAAAATGAAGAACTTGGTGGGCACAACAATTCTGTACACGACGACGACGACCCAAAAGTATTGTTCAAATCCTCCACCAAAACGACTTCTACTTGATCTGCGATCTTCATCTTTGTTTTCACTTTTTCACGAATAAACACTAAAGCTAAACTCTTACTTCACAGGGGCGGCGAACTGACGAGGCCAGCAATTTAAGATCACTAAAAACAGTTCTGCATGTTGATCACGCCCCCCCCCCGATGAACGCAAGGCGACAAATCGATGAACCGCAACCGAGTAAGTTCTCCTGTGTCTGCTGTGCTAGTTTCTTGTTGAAGATTTACTTGTTATTTTCTACATTGTCCCTCTATTTAGGATGAGGGGGCTTCATGTTAGTGGTCGTGGTCACGTGCTTCTGCTTTCTCGTCCTATCTAGCGAGTACTTGTTGCACAACTCCTGAAAGTCCAGAAGATAGAGATGGTATCATGCAGCAACACGAGACGAGAACTAGTACATGAGTTCTACTTGATCGAGACGTCGCCCCTTGAAAAATGCAAGAAGACACGACACGAAGATGCTGAAAACGACGATAGATACTGGAGCGAACCCAGTAGAAGCACCGTCGTTTTTGGAAAACGCAGACCCCGAGCCGGTGCCCTCTACCCTGGAAATAAAATGAGACGGACGCTCGTCTCTATGGATTGAGTAGAACAGCACTCGTCACAACGAACTGCAGCAACTGCTCCATTACCTTTGCAGCAGATGCCCCACCTCTTTTCTTCTTCTTACGTATTTTTTTCAAGAAAAACTACAAGCAACACAATTGTTTGCCAAGTTGCCGGTCTTGAAGCAGGAGCTCGCACCAGCACCTTCTGTTCTTTCTTGCTGACCTTTTGTGCTGTTGGTGCGGGCGCCGGCGCGGCGAGTATCTACTTCAGTTGAGTATGAGTACGTACCATCATGAGAAACGAAATTTAAAGCCCAACAAATTTGTTGATGTTTTACGAAAATTTTTTTTGGGTCGCAATTTCCATTCTTTTGCTCTGCATCCTATCTTCTACTTCTGCCGCTTGGTCGTTCTACTACTTCTCCGTAAATAATTCTACTTCGTAGCCTCCATAGGGCGGCGCTAGCGCCGCTTGCTTTCCCGTCTTGCAAAGGAAGAGACTGGCGCTTCTGTGCAAATCCACCACGACCCGATCGTCAGCCAGGCACTGTCGTTCTTGCCAAAAAAAAAATTGGGGTAATCAAAAACGTCTACTTCTTATTCTTATTCTTTGTTTATTTCACTCGCTATTTATATCAGAAGGAAATCAGTGCTGGAAGGACTCAACAACTTCTCCAACGTGGTCGATCCGCTGAGAGACAGATTGCGATAAAGATGAAGACCATAAACAACCACAATCACAAATCGGCTAGTTTAGAAAAAAAACACTACATCGACGGAGTCGAGCGGGCGACAATTCCAGTTGAGAAAAGCGTTTTATATATTTAGTGGAATTCAAAGTGCTGCATGTGCTTGCTCGAAACTTTGGTGCCGTCGTGGTCCTCGACTCGTCGATTGAAAAAAAAGCCGTTACTTACCTCTAGCTTAGCGTCGAAAAATATAAAAAAACAACCTAACTACACTCTACTAGCAGCTCGTGGAGCTGGTTTTTCTTCTTGTGTCTGCTATTCACAAGAAGGTAGCTGAAGAGATTGAGATTTCATACCAGTATTTTAACGGTTGATGTTTATGCTCATTGTAAAAACGCTGATCAACATGTCTACTGAGACGAGGAGCTAAAAAGGATCTACTATGTTCTATACGTGGGTTCTTCTTCTTCTTTTATCAGCGCCAAGCGCTCACCTTCACCCAGGCTGCGCTGCCTTGGCTGCACTCGAGTTTCAGTGCCGCGATTTGGAGCCCGTCTTCGCGCACTCCCAGGTTCAGCAAAACGATGTCCGAGGTCACAAAACGGTGCTCATACTTGGTCAGAGGGAGCCAGGTGCTCCAAGTTGCCCCCCCTCCACTCCCAGTGTGCGCTGCAAAGCTTGCATCTACCGCACGCTCCTTCGGTCCTTCTGTTCTCCCCGAGAACCAGTAGAAAAGAGAGTCATCCCCGGACGCCGAGTTGCAGCTCCCCAAAACTTATGCACTTCGCAAAACTATCGCACCTACTAGTTGTACAAATCGCATGACAAATAATTTGCTCAGGGCGAGCAACGCACATTTGTAATGTGGATGACGACGAGTAAGTACAAACTTTTTGCGCAGGATATTGCCGCACACTCGGCCGTGTCCCCCACCGTGATACCAGTTTTATCAAAATGAAAATCCACCCTCCCCAGCATATCAAAGCTGAAATCTGTGACGCGGGCACATTTGTCTTGCAGGAGAGCACTGCACGCAGATTGCAAGCCTAAGGGGGGGGCCTTTTGGTGTAGGGGCCTGGCATGGCAGACGTATGCCCTGTAGGCCTTGCAGCATTACAAACCGCCTGCATATCGTGGCGGACTCTCTGGATTTGCCTTCTGGGAAGACAGACAGGATTTGTGGCCACAAATCTGCATCACAAATTTTTGGAAGGAGAAGGACATGTTTTCAATATGATGGGGAGGGGGGATTTTTCCTTGCAATAAGTTTGCGACGGATACTCCATGCGCACTTTCATGTGAACGGCACAGAGCACATCTTGCCAAGCAGTGTCGGACGACACGGCTATGCTGAGTAAAAACGTCGCCACCCCAGAGTTGTGATGCAAATCTGCATACCAAAAAAGTTTCTCACGCGGACCCCCATGAGAAGCGTTTTCTAGTCGTGTTTTGGACTTTGTGATGCTAGAATCAGCATGATGCGCTAGATCAGTGACGCTGCTGAACTAGCGAAAAAGGATCACACTATGAGGGCAAACTTGTCATGCGAAGCAATGAAAAGTGGTTGATTTGTCTAGCAGATTTCCCATCTTGACTCTGGTGTGGGGACGTTCTTCCTCAGGATAACGGCTGGGATTTCTTCTTCGTCCGCGTCGTAATTGAGTGAGCGATATGCATTGCAAATGTCCCTGGATGTTGTCTGGAAACTTGTGATGCTGGGTGGCGTATCATGAGCAGGAGGCCACAAGTGCTGGCTCAGCATGGCAAGTTTCTGAGCTTCTAGGTTGTGTTGCCTATTCTGCATGACAAGCTCCGTAGTTTCTGCACGACAGAAAAGCGGAGCTCTTCCTCTTGAGTACTTCTAACGTGCATGACAGATTTAAGAGTCATGCCAGACAAGCATGACAAACATGCATAGACCCAGACAAATTTTCGCTTGATAACCGATGGTAGCTGGTAACTTTCGTCTTTCCACTGGAAAAGGGTTTGATCCAAAAGGACGCAACGCCCATGCTATGGCGTTTTCAAACGTTACTACACTCTCAACTGTTACATGAGTTTGTCATCATGCTGCACAATTGCAATACATATCTACATGATCAAGCTGCTTCGCATGACAAGTCCACGAAGCACTAGATAGCATGATAATCTGCGCGGCAAAACTTGTAATGCAAAAGGCGCAATCTTCCGGTTCCGCCTTGCACTTTTGCCATTCTTGCATTACAAATTGTTCACGTAGCAGTTCAGAATGTAACGTTTGAGAACGCCGTACATGCTGCTAGCAACGTATCAAATGAAAAAATGTCTGGGTCTGGAACATTCTAAACTTGTGATGCTGTCTCTGGATTCTGAAAAAATTTGTATTGCATGACCAGCAAAAAAGGGGATGCAATTTTGGCTACGCGGCGAGGGCATTTGTCATGCGGAAAAGGTATCGCGGCGAAGCCCTCAAAAAGTCTGTGATGCTAGGGCATGCATCACCGACATAGTGCTGGCCCATGCAAAACGTGCATGACAAGTTTCAGAATCTTCCAGACCCAGACATTTTTGCATTTGATACAACCTGTGGTCCCGCATTTATAACCTTTATTTGGTATCCTATTTAAAAGCGTCCTGCCATGCAGATTTGCATACAGAAAAATCTGTAACTAATGTACATCCGCAAGAGGGGAATTCGTACTTAGTCGTGTTATGGGATTTGTAATGCTGATGTAAACAGGATGAGCAGGCGTCTCTGTGATGCAGCTGAAGCTGTCCTTCCTAAACAGCACTACACTACAGATGGAAACTTGGACTTGCCATGCACAACTCCCAAAACATGGAGATTTGTGTTGCAGATTTACCAAAATAACAACTTGACTATGGGGTGGGTACGTTTTTACTCAGGATACTTGGTTAGCCGCGTTCAACACGGTGAGGTACTCGCTGTAGGTCTATCGTGTGCAAAAGTATCGCACTTCTACTCGTATAAATGCAAGTCTTGCATTGCAAATCTTTTTCTTAAGGCAAGTCCGCATTACACATTTTATTTCTCGCGCTGCGGAAATTTCTAATGCAATTTATACTAGTACGAGGATACTTTTGCAGTTCATAAGGTCCCCGCCTCTGCGTCTGTCTGATATGTGCTATCACATGCAAAAATGTCTGGGTCTGGAAAATTGGAACTTGTAATGCTGGTCTTACATTTTTCCTGTGAAATCTGTATTGCGTGTGTGACCAACAGAAGTGGCAGCCTCTCGTCACGTCATACAAAAACGCAGCTTCCCATGCGGAGTTCGTATCATGAGAAAGCGTTCTGCAAATTTGTCATGCGTTCCAGCAGCATAAGGAAGTCTTTTGCTTTTCATCATGCACACTTTAGCATCACGAAGTTCCAGATCCAGATGACATGGTTGCAGTTGATACGTGCCGGCAGTGACCATCTGCCACTGAGGAAACGCGGGCCAACCGCGGGAAACCAACGCGCATGGAGAGCAAAAAAGGTTACAGTTATGCACTGTGATGTAAAACTAGCAAGACAGCAGGCAACCTCTGTCATGCCGGAAACGCTTCTTGCGAGAATCGTTTCATACTCATAGTTGTACATGCTTTCCCTTATAATTTCTGCATTGCAACTTTTGTCTGAAATGAAGCTGAAGAGCAACAAGTTTGTCGTGCTGAAGTTACTACAAATAGTTAGTGTGTAACTGTAAAACTTTTTTCTTTGGATAACGCGTCGCCCACTTTTACCTCCTCCTATCCAGAAAAAAACACCCATCCCCATCCAATTTGTCATGCAAAACATGCGTCAAAAGCAGTGTTTGTCATGCAAAAGATGGATGGGGATGGGTGTTTTTTCCTGGATACCTCCCCCGCGTTGGCCAAAATCTCATAGTGGTCACAGTAGCAGATGGGCCGGTCGTATGAAAGAAAAATAAAACTGAGCTACTAGTGTAGCTTCCTTTGGCTGACAGCATCACAAATTTACTCCCCATGACAGAGAAAACCTGTCATGCATATTCTTGTAAGGGATAACACAGAGGGAAAGAGGACTTCGTGGTTGTCTGGCATGACAAGTGTAACTGTTCTGCATTTTCTGCATCACAGACTTACACGACTTCTTACACAGTTTTTTTCTTGCATAGGTCGTGCTTTGGGTAGGCAGGTTTCGCGGAGCACACCATGCCGTGATCGTAGTTGGGATTCACATAAATGAACGCCTGCTTGTACTCCGCGGGCCAGTTGGCCGGGCCAGTCCCCCCGGTGACCATCAACTCCGGCACGCCGTCAAATTCATTTCGGACCGCTCCTTTGAACCAGAAGCGGCTTCCGAAGTTGATGGGCCCCAGTGTGTCGATGTGAATCTTCTCGATGCACACTCCCCAGGTGGACAAGTCGCTCACTGACGTCGTGACCACGTAAACAGTGACGCGAGAGATCGAGCCGGCCAGGCCCGTGGCCGTTTGGGTGTAAGCCGCATTGTCATTCACGAGCGAAAAAGACAGGATGTGCTCGGTGGCGGTTCCGCTCCCGGTAGCTGTGCGCTCGAACAGCTTCACTTTCAGGGAGGCCACACCTCCATCGCCCGCGCCCGCAATATCGCAGGTTGTGACGGTGACTTCCATATGCTGTGCAAAAGTACTAACGTACTCGTACTCGTAGTAATTGCAGATAGGCATGACAAATCTTCCTCCTAAGGTAAAACAGCATTACAAATCCCACTTTTGTTCTTGCAAAAAATTATTTGTAATGCAATTTATACTAGTACGTTAACGTTACTGTTGCAATGCATATTCCACGTTTTCGGTTGCCAGGGGGACCGTGCCGTCCGTGCGGATGTGTCTTATCACCAGTAAATCTCCCGTACAAATGCAGTCTCTGCATGACAAAACTTGCCTTCAATCCTAGTCCAGCATGACAAGTTGGACTCTGCAAGGTAGCGAAATTTGTCATGCATTTTGTACATCATGTACAGGAAATTTACATTGCGTATGTCTCCCGATCACATTATTGGCGGCCGAAGTGTAGTACGAGCACGTCCCGGGCCAAGAAAGTGCCGGCACGCCGGGGTAGTTGCGCGCGCTTGAGTGGTTGTTCGACCCTCGATCGGGATTGTTCGCCGCGGTGGCGTACGCACTGCAAACATGTCTGGGCCTGGGAGGTTGCCACTTGTCATGCTAAATCTGAATGATGCAAAAAATCTGTGTTGCATGAGTGCCAAAAGCTGTCCACTTTCGACCGAGTTGGGAGGGGATTTCTCATGCAGGATGGGCATGGTAGAGATCCCACAGAGTCTGTGATGCTAGGTCCCGCATTCCAGACCTCGCGGGTCATGGAAAAGCTGCATGACAAGTTTGCACTCTGCCAGACCCAGACACTTTTGCATTTGATACGGCGCACCCGGTTTGCAGGCCGTGCGATAAGCTTCCATCGCTCCCTATCCTGTGCAAAAGTATCGTGCTCGTATTGCACTCATGCATAATTACAAATCTTTTTCTTAACCTTAATCAGCATTACAAATTTTATTTCTCACGCTGAAGAAATTTGTAATGCATTTATACGAGTACGATACTTCTGCAGTTCATACTCCCGACCTCGATCTTCTCGCCGAGAGCCTCAGCCAGGGCCAGGTCGACTTTCTCCACCGACGTCAGCTTCAGAAGCTCCTTCGCGTTGCACACCCGATTTCCGCTCTTCGCGCAGGTGAGCTCGTATGGATTGCAAAACTATCTGGGTCTGAAAGAATGCAGGAGCAGGAGTTTGTCATGCAGATTTTGCATTACCCATGAGGTCTGTGATGCATGCCCGAGCATCAGAGATTTTTCGAGGGCTTTCTGATGCTCATACCGCATGAGAAACGCCCTCGCCCTCTCCGCGTACCGAAAATTACTACACCTCGACCTCTTGTTTTGCTGTCCATGCAATACAGATTTTATGTAGATTCCAAGAGTAGCATCACAAGTTGTATCCTTCCAGACCCACAGACATATTTGCATTTGATAGCTCGCAGCTTTCGCCCAATTCCGCGAGCACCCAGTTCTTTATCCTGTGCAAAAGTATCGCACTCGTATAAATGCTAATGCAAGTCTTGCATTACAAACCTTGTTCTCAAGGCAGATTAGCATTACAAATTTTATTTCTCATGCTGAGGAAATTTGTAATGCATCTATACGAGTACGATACTTTTGCAGTGCATATTCTTCGCATAGGACCGATACTTGGACACATACCGGGGATTGCTGTCCTGCCGATACTGATTGGACATAATCGTGCTCCGCGCCAGCAGATTGTGCTCCGCCTTGAGGTATCAAACGCAAAAGTGTCTGGGTCTGCAATGTTGCCGGGTTCGTCATGCATATTTTGCATCATGACTCAGGATGTCTGTAATGCACGACCTAGCATCACAGATTTTTAGAGGTGGGCTTCCTGATGCCTACTCCGCTGCATGACAAATGCCCTCCCCGCGTAGCACAAACTAGACTCCTCTTGCTGGTCATGCAGTACAGATTCTTTTGGAGTCCAAAGTTAGCATCACAAGTTCCAACCTTTCAGACCCAGAAATTTTTGCATTTGATATGAGGGTTGGGTCCAGTTTCCGGGTCAGCAAAGAGTCCACGGTAACGCGCTCGGTGGTCACTGCATTTATGGATTGTAAAAATGTCTGGGTCTGGAAAAATGCAAGTTTGTCATGCTCGTCTGGCATGACCAAAAAGTTTGTGATGCGTGTCCAAGAAGAGACCCTTTTGCCTGTCATGTTGGGAAACTAAGGGCAGCAGGGCGTCCCTTTGTAAATTAAGGCTGCAAACTTTTAACCGTCATCATCGACGTCATCGTGAGGTACCGCGCAAGCACGAATACTGGCGGAGTGGTGACGACCGAAAGGGTCAGGAGACTCACCTTTTTCGCGAGAAAGAAGACTGCTGAACCCGCGCTCGAAACTTCGGCGGGCCGACACAAGTGCCGGTCTTGTAATGTAGAGCAATCAAAAATCTAACGTCCTTATGTTCGCTGTTGTTAAGCTTCTGCCGGTGATCGCAGCACCTGGAGCCCGCACGAACTGAAAGAGTAGCGCGCAGCTAAGGACTAACTAGACTCGAACGCCTCTGACCACCACAAGCGGCGACCGTCTATATAATTACTCCCCGAGCTGCGGTCAGGCGCCAGTAAGTGATTTAGCGAAGAAGCACGACGATGCTGCTACTTACCCGGATTAGCAGACCGGGCCAGGGACTAAACCAGGACTTTAACCGTGGTGGTCCTCGTGGTGGCGCCGTGCGAGCACGAACGCGGGCGGAGTGGTGACGACCGGAAGGGTCAGGAGACTCACCTTTTTGTTTTTCGCGAGAAAGAAGACTGCTAAACCCGCGCGCGAAACTTCGGCGGGCCGACACAAAAAGCGCCGGTCTACCCGGTAAACTCCAAGCCAGACCGCGTACCCGGTAAACTCCAAGCCAGAAAATTGAACTGCGCGACTTCTACCGAGAGACAGCAACCGAGACTCCTGGGAGTGCTACGATGTGAGTTCTGTTGTTATCTGAGTAGAATTAGCACTGTGCAAGATTCGTGTCTTAGCACCGAGGGAACAGAAAAGAAAAGTAAAAAAGGGCGTGAAGAAACTAATTATGACACAGTCCCACCTACCGAACGAACCATCCTAAAGGTGGCATCTCGAATTTCTAGCAGGAAAGAAAGCAGCGGTTTGGGAAATGGAGTTGCGATCGTGGCGCCAACGTCCAAGTCCAGGGACCAACATGCAAATAGCCAGGAGAACAATGAGGTTGGTACGTCCAGCATGACAAACACGACGCCCAAGTAAAAAGTGCCACGAGATCAAAGCAGAGCATGACCAAACTGAGAAATCGCATGACAATTTGGCCAAGCTGCAACAAATTCGAGAACCAGGATGGAAATAATGCCCATGACCATCGTAATGGTCACGAAGTGAAAGCCCCTAGGAAAAGAGTAAATAGCACATAAATCTAGGTAAAAGACTAAAAATATCGCGCGTGTGTAAAACTAGACCGGTCAAAAACCACTTCTGCCTGTGCCGTCTCTATTCTATTTTCCCTTTTGCCTGTCATGCAAAAACGCAGTTTGTCATGCGAAAAACGCAACACAAAGAAGCGCAGATATTTCTCATGCTTGGCTGTGCATTACAGAGCATTCACTATTTTATTTCCCGACGCAGCATTACAAGTTTCCAGAGGACCCAGACATATTTGCATTTGATAGCATTATGTGGCCACCCATGGTCGGTTTTGGTCACGTCGGGCAGAAACAGTGTTCGCGCCGCGGAGGACAAATTCTCCGAAGTGTCATAGGACACCTTGGCGGCGTTAGGCTTTTTGCAGTAGCACAGCGCCTATCCTGTGCAAAAGTATCGCACTCGTAGTAATCTTCGCAAGCATGCATTTACAAATCGAAATCTCCATCCCAAGGCAAAACTACAGCATGACAAATTGCATTTGTCATGCTGACCGAATTTGTAATGCGATTTCTACTAACTAGTACGATGCTTTTGCAAAGCATAGCGCCATGTGTGTGTCGAACATGCTCCAGCAGCTCGCAGTGGTGGAGGTGGCGGAGTTCCTGGAGACGGTACTGCTCCCGTGTAGGCTCGTATGAGACTGCACCACACCACCTCCTCCCCCTCATTTGTAAGTATAGAAGCGTGAACAGCAATACAAACACCAGCACACGTGTATGCTGTGCATGACAAGTTTTTGCACGGACGATTGTAGTGCTATTTGGACTCCCAGAATTTGTCATGTTGGGAAACTAAGGGCAGGGTGTCCCTTTGTAAATTACGTCGACAAACTCTTAACCTGAGGTCCTGAGGTGGGTGACGCGCCCGAGGGCACAGACACCGGCGGAGTGGTGACGACCGAAAGGGTCAGGAGACTCACCTTTTTCGCGAGAAAGAAGACTGCTGAACCCGCGCGCGAAACTTCGGCGGGCCGACACAAGTGCCGGTCTTGTAATGTAGAGCAATCAAAAATCTAACGTCC
>CAJINV010000002.1:4186527-4221213 GCA_905178155.1 Amoebophrya sp. A120 | reverse complement strand
TTGAAATTTGTCATGCTCCAATCAGCACGAGATACTAGATCTGTAATGCTGCTAAACTAGCTCAAACAGCACTACACTACGCGGACAAACTTGTCATGCCAAACAACCAAGGCTGGCTGATTTGTCTAGCAGATTCACCATCCTGACTCTGGTGTGGGTACGTTTTTACTCAGGATATGCAGATTCGGGGCCAGGTGCCAGGTGCCCTGATCATACAACACCGCGTCGGGCTATTGCAAGGAAAAGTCCCCCCTCCTGATATTGAAACCGCATCCGTCGGAAAATTTGCGATGCAGATTTGTGGCCACACGCCAAGCCTGTCTTGCAGGAAACCAAGCCCAGGCTGTCCGCCATGTTATGCAGGCGCTTTGTAATGCTGTAAGGACTACAGGGCAGCCGCCTACAATGCTAGGCGCCTACACCACAAGACGCCTACCTAGGCTTGCGACCTGCGTGCAGTCCTAGCACTGCAAGACAAATCTGATTTCTGTATGCAAATCCAGCATCACAGATTTCCTTTTTGATATGGGGAGGGGGGATTTTTCCTTTTGATACGGGCAGCGACAGGGGAGTATCTTCCGGGTGGTCGAAAAAGTCCACGTCTTCGCAGTAGCAAAGAGTATGGATTGGAAAGAGTATGAATCGCACTCGTAGTAACAGCAGCCGCAATCTACTGCGCATGACAGAGCTGCCTTCTTAGGCAATTCACCATGACAAAGTCCATTTGTCATGCGGAGAAAATTTGATGTCATGCAATTACTACTAACACGATAGTACTTTTGCAGTTCATAAAGCACCCGGTGAAAGGAGTCCCCTCGCCAAGTGCAAGATCCGGTGCCGGTCCATTCTCCGTTGCCCTTTGACTCGTCAAAAAAATTTTCCGACGCCGCGTTCAGCTGGTCATACAGCCCGCAGGTGAGCTTGCTCCCAATAGTAGGTGTAGGCATCGTATCGTCGGCTTGGCACTCAAAGTCGCGATCGGCCAGCACCTGCCGCATCCTACGAGAAAAGTGTTTCACTGTAAGGATTCTGCAAGTTTTGCATCACAAGTTTGCTTTACATAACAACGGAAATTTGCCATGCGGGGTTGCTAAGGGAAATAAACACGGCTAGAAATCCATTGTCTTGCATGTGTACTAGCATGACAGCACACATCTCTGCGATCCATTTTCTGCATCACAAGTTTACAGTGAAACAGTTTTTTCCTGCCATATGCCGCAACACCGCCTCAATGTGCCGCCTCTGGAGAATCTTCGCCAGCTCGTTTCCGTTTATGAAGTGTAAAAGTGTCTGGGTCTGGAAGAATGCAACTTGTCATGCTAAATCTGAAGCATGCAAAAATCTGCGTTGCATGATTACCAAAAGTTGTCCACTTTTGACCTAATCGAGAGGCAGTTTCTCATGCAGAATAGGCATTATAGAACTCTCGCAGAAACAGAATCTGTCATGCTAAGTCCTACATACCAGACCTCATGAGTCATGTAAAATCTGCATGACAAGCCTGGCACTCTTCCAGACCCAGACATTTTTACAATTGATACCGTTGCACTTTCGCCGATTCTTCACGCCGTAGAGCGACATACTCTGCCGGGCGCATATCGTATGCAAAAGTATCGCACTCGTAGTAGTCGCTATCGCAGCCACCAGTATGCATTACAAATCTCCTTCTTGAGTTGAGTCCGCATTACAAATTCCGTTTCTCATGGTGAGGAAATTTGTCATGCGATTTGTACTAGTACGATGCTTTTGCAATTCATAGCGCATACGTCGTTGCAGTTTTCGTAACGCGTGGCGTGGGTGGCGTCAACGGCAGCCTGGCCGCCGGCGGCCACCGAGTTCGCGGCCAAAATCCAGTTCTTGTGAAAACTCTGGTACTTCTGCACCAGCACGGGGTCGGGGGAGATCATGTTCGCGGTCGGCTGGAATTTCAGCATGCGCGTCAGGATATGGATTGCGAATATCCCTGGATGTCTGGAAGGTTCTAACCTTGTGATGCTCTCTCTGGATTCTAAAAAATTTGCTATTGCATGACCAGCAAGAAAAGAAAACTCCAGTCTGTGCTACGCGCAGAGGGCATTTCTCATTTGGTAGAGGCATCGCAAAGCCCCTCTCGAAAAATCTGTGATGCCAGGGCATGCAGCACAGACATCATGGGTCATTCAAAATATGCATGACACACCTGGCAATCTTATCCAGACCCAGACATAAGTATTTGCACTTGATACAGGAAGAACCGCTCCGTCAGGTCGGCCTTCGGGACCACGGGCGCGCCGCTGAGGAACCGCAGGGCGCGGGTTATTAAAGCCTCAGGTTGGAAATCCTTAAAGCGGCAATCGAACTAGTTTGCAATACAAAAAACCAGTCCAGTTGAGGCGCCACTTCTAGGCGGCGCATGACAAATTTCCCGGGCACTCAAAGCATGTTTGTCCTCATGCTGGTTAACGTAAAGGGGTGCAGCCCTTCTCTCGTGCTAATCAGCACTCCAAATCTTAACCCGTAGGAGGGCACTAGTCGGCCTCCAGCATTGCGTCCTCTGCAATGCCGTCTTTTTTGCGTCGCATTTCATGCATCACAAATTATTTCCACTCTGAGGATTTCCATTCTGAGACTTTCACACGGGTGTACGGATCACTGGTCGCCTTGGTGGTGTGGGAAAAGCTGTTGGATATGCACTGCAAAAGTATCGCACTCGTATCAATGCGTTACAAATTTCCTCAGCATGAGAAATAAAATTTGTAATGCGGATTTGACTTGAGAAAGAAATTTGTAATGCATGATTGCAATACGAGTACGATACTTTTGCACAGGATATTGGAAAGCCCCTCGCAGTAGCAAATCGGGTAGCCCGCGTAGATGTGGTTGGATGTGTATGACAGTGCACATCTCCCCCACCTCCCCGTCATTTGTCATGCAATAGCCCAGACTCAGTTGCTACCTTGTGGTACGACCGTGTGCATGACAAATTCCGGAAATCCAAACAGTACTACAATCGGCGCATGAAGAACTTGTCATGCACAGGGTCCACCTGATGTACTGGTGTTTGTAATGCCGTTCATGCCCTACAAATGACGGGAACGAGGCCGAGGGGGAGTTGTTCACTGTCATACTGTGGCAGCCGGCACGTTCCGCTGCACCACCGCGCACCCGCCGTGCGGAAACGCAAAGGACGCCGTGGGCTCGGAGGTGTATCAAAAGGAAAAATCCCCCCTCCCCACGTCAAAAAGGACATTTGTGATGGTGATTTGTGACCACAAGTAAGCTCTGCCTTGCGTACAAGGCAAACGGCACCCATGTGGTGCATTGTACAGCGAGTCTGTCATGCGTTTTCGCCTCTGTCAGACTTGTTTCTCATGCTCCGCTGCTAGCCGGATGAATGCCCAATAAATGGGCTCAGCATATGCCGACAAGCTCCTGCTGCAATACAAAGCTCACTTGTGTACACAAATCCAGCAACACAAATTGTCTTTTGAGTATGGGGTGGGGGCTTTTTTCACTTTGATAAAGTGCGCACACACTTCAGGGCGCCGCTGTGCGTCGAGCCCCGCATGATTTTGGGCGATCCGGGTTTGTATCAAATGCAAAAATGTCTGGGTCTGCAAGACCATAACTTGCCATGCTAAATCTGAATGATGAAAAAATCTGTGTTGCGTGAGTACCAAAAGCTGGCCGCTTTTGACCAAGTTGAGAGGGAGTCTCTCATGCACGAAAGGCATGATAGTGATCATCTCGAAGAATCTGTCATGCTGGGTTTCGCATTCCAGACCTCATGGGTCCTGGAAAACCTGCATCACAAATCTTGCATTCTTCCAGACCCAGACATTTTTACAATCCATAGTTTGTTCCCGGTGCCCACGGTGTTGATCAGCGTGTCCTCCGCGGAAATGTCTATCCTGTGCAAAAGCATCGCATTCGTACAAATGCATTACAAATTTCCCCAGCATGAGAAATACAAATAGAATTTGGAATGCAGATTTGCCTTGGAGACAAGATTTGTAAATGCAAGACTTGCATTTGTACGAGTACGATACTTTTGCACAGGATAATGTCGCTGCCGCACACGCTGGACGCCGTGATCCCCATCTCACTGTGCTATGAATTGCAAGAGTATCGTACTCGTATAAATGCATTACAAATTTCCTCAGCATGAGGAATGAAATTTGTAATGCGGATTTACCTTCAAAAGAAAATTTGTAAATGCATGATTGCAATACGAGTACGATACTTTTGCACAGGATATGTGCAAGTCGTCGGTCATCTTCGTGTCGCTGTCGTAGTCGCTGACTATGCATTGCAAAAGCATCGTACCAAGTGTAAATTGCATGACAAATTTTCTTAGCATGACGAATGGAATTTCTCATGCTGATTTGCCTTAAGAAAGGGACCTGTAATGCATAACTGCAATTACTACGTAGGTACGATACTTTTGCAATGCATACTGACCGGCACAAGCGGATTGCACACGCGCCCGTTCGCGAGCATGCAGGTGCGGTGGCAGGACTGGCCGTGCACCCCGGACACCATGTATTCCGAAGTGATTCGTGACGTACTCGAGGCTATCAAATGTAAAAATGTCTGGGTCTGGAAGATTGCGAGATTTGTCATGCATATTTCGGATCACGCAAATGGCGTCTGATGCAGGCAAAAGCATCACAGGTTTTGAGCACGCCTCATGATGCCTCTCCCGCATGAGAAACTTCCTACTTGCGTGCCAAGAAGTGGACAGCTTTTGGCGCTCATGCAACACAAATTTTTGTGTGTTCCAGAGTTTGCAGCACAAGTTCCAACCCTTCCACACCCAGACATTTTTACATTTGATAGAGGCTGTGAAGGAGTCGTGGGCAGGTCCCCCCGTCCCTGTGGCGGTGGCTATCCTGAGTAAAAGCGTACCCACACCAGAGTTGTAATGCAGATTTGCAAAGACAGGAAGACTTGTAATGCGCATCCCCATGAGAGCCATTTCCAATCGTGTTTTGGAATTTGTGATGCTGTGAACAGGATGAGCAGATGAATCTGTGATGCGGCTGCACTTGCTAACCAGCACTACACTGCGGAGTGCATCTTGTCATGCGTGACTCACAAAACTCCTAGGTTTGTGTTGCAAAATCCCCATCCTGACTCTGGTGTGGGGACGTTTTTACATAGGATAGTGGCGATTCGGCCCCCGGTCGTGCTCTCCGAGATGTGGGGAACTGTATCACACAGAAAAAAGCAGGCAGGTCACGTTTCCGTTTGTAAAAATGCAAAAATAAATACTTACACAAAAAAATCTGTATTGCATATCCTAAGCAGCATGCTGTGGGCCCACCCATGGCAGATCTTTCTGCGTACTTATTTATTTTCGCATTACAAATACGCCCTGCCTGCTTTTTTCTCTGGAATAAACTGCGCTCGGCGCATAGTAAACCCCATACACCGTGAGCTTCTGAATGTCCAGTATGGAGTTCTCAAACGTTACATAATTCTCAACTGTTGCATGAATTTGTCATGCATAGTACCCGACTGCGCCACATCGAAAACCTTTGCACCGTCGCCGCAAGCAGCTACGGCCGCAGGAGATCTAGGGTCAGAAAGGCCGATGAATTTGTCATGCAAAACTACCATCATCATCCACAAGATCAAGCTGCTTCGCATGACAAATTTGCGAAGGGCTAAACACCGCCTAAATCTGCGTGGGGTTTGTAATGCAGTTTTTGCAATCTTCCCCCTTTGGTTTTTGCCATTCTTGCATTACAGATTCATGTAACAGTTGAGCATGTAACGTTTGAGAACACCATATCCAGACGCAGGTGTTTCGGGATCCGGTATCCCACTTGGTAATAAACCCTCGTTTCTGGGTATCCACGGGAAAAAGTGTTAGTGTTACAGTTCCACATTATTAGTGGTGAATCCAGCATCACAGATTTGCGGAGAAAACTTATCATGCAGACGGAGAAAACTTATCATGCAGAGATCACAAGAAGGCAAAACACACACGAAACAAGATTCGCATGCTTTTTGCGCATGACAGAGGTCGTCTGTCTTGCATATTTTGCAACACAGTGTGTAACTGTATACACTTTTTGTTTTTTCCTTGCTTACTGGGTGCACCAGTGTTTTCGTCAAAGTTTGCTGGAGCATCAGGTCGCGCAG
The DNA here is from genome assembly GCA_905178155.1 of Amoebophrya sp. A120. Classification (NCBI taxonomy): domain Eukaryota; class Dinophyceae; order Syndiniales; family Amoebophryaceae; genus Amoebophrya; species Amoebophrya sp. A120. Next base: position 4,215,084 of record CAJINV010000002.1, on the reverse strand, counting down.
GGCCAGCACGGACTTTCCGCACTTGGGCCAGAGGTCAATTTGCGACCGCCAGCGCCGACCGTGTCCGGCGTTGGCCGCCGGGTCATGGGCCAGGCTCTGGCTGCTGGACGGCTCGTAAAAGGGAATCACTGTTTATGAATGTGCACGACTCCCCCTCCGACTCATTTGTCATGCAAAATGCCCAATCCAGGCTGTGGTGTGCCTCTTAGCACTGTTTGCATGACAAGTTCTGGCAGCCCAAATAGCACTGCAATTATCCTGTCATGCAAAACATGCATTTTCGCTGGCGCTTGTATTGCCGCTCATGCTATACAAATGAGGGGGAGGGGGAACTGTGTACTGTCATACTGTTTCGGAGAGGACGTAGTAGTCCTTCTTCCGAAAATCGGCAGGCTTCCCGTGGCGAGCAGGCCCGCCTATCAAATGCAAAAATGTCTGGGTCTGGAAGGTTGCAATTTGTAATGCTGTCTTTGGAAGGTAAATAAAAATCTGTATTGCATGACCTCCAGCAAGAGGAATTCAGTTTGTGCTACGCGGAGTGGGCGTTTCTCATGCGGAATACGCAGCAGAAGGCCCTTTAGAAATCTGTCATGCTAGAACATGCTTTACAGGCATCATGCGTTATGCAAAACATGCATGACGAACCTGGCAAACTTCCAGACCCAGACATTTTTGCACTTGATACCCCCGCCATAGGAGACAAACCGGCGGTCCTCCGGCGGCGTTGCGGTATCCCCTGAAAATTAACCATCCCCATCCACTTTTTGCATGACGAACGCAGAATTTGCTACGTGTTTTGCATGACAAATTGGATGGGGATGGTTAATTTTCAGGGGATATGCGGCCACCTGGGCTTCCAAAGTCGTACTGGTGCCTTGTTCGTCTTTCACGTAGCTCCCGACTACAGGTCGCTGTTTTCTCGCTTGCAACAGACGCACTACCAGTCCGAAGTCCGCTCCGCCGCGGGGCCCGCTCGTTGCACCAGCTGCACTCGCGCCGCCCGTCGCAGCACCTCCGCTAGCTGTGGACATCCTTGACCTGAACTGCGCCGCGTGGTCGCTCGCCCAGACCAAGTCCCACTTCATATGAAAGCCTCAGAATGGAAATCCTCAAAGTGGAAATGATTGGCGATGCATGGAATGCGACGCAAAAAAGACTGTATTGCAGAGGACGCAATGGAGGCCGACTATTGTCCTGCTAGGTATGAAGAATTGGAGTGCTGCTTAGCACGACAGAAGGGCACCCGCTTGCCTTGACCTGCATGACAGACATGCTGTAAGTGCCCGGGAAATTTGCCATGCGCCGACTACAAATGCCACTTCAACTGGAGTCGTTTTTTTGCATTACAAAGTACCAGCCATGCTCCGGCTGCCGCCGGAGCGCAAGGCTGTTTGGCCGGGGCAAGGCTGTTTGCCGATCGGACCATAATGCCACGCGCCTAATATAATGCACGACGAAACATACAACTGGGGTCCTGCCGCCTGTTTGCGCCGCGCCAACGCGCAGGACCACTTGCGCGCTTCCCGCGCCTGCGGGCGCTCGGCGCAGGGGGCAGCTGCAAAGAACGCCGGGGGCGAACAGAAGCCGCCCGGCGCGAGAGGGTGGCGCGAGAGGGTGGCGCGAGAGGGTGCGCGAGAGGGTGCGCGAGAGGGTTCGGGCCTATGCATGAAAAGGCCGCAAAAAACAGCCCTGCCCCGGGCGGATTCAGGTTTTTTTACCCCTCTCGCAGGCCCTCTTTTCACCTCTTCCGAGAGGTGTGGCTAATAATCCGGCTATACTCGCCGGCAGAGGTCTACAAAGGTGGCCGAGAGGTGGCCCAGAGGGTGCGCGAGAGGCCTCCCCTTATTCGCGCAACCTCTCGGCACCCCTGTCCACCTCTCGCGTGCCCTCTCTTTTACCTCTCGGCCACCTCCGTGCCGCTTAGCGGCCCTAAAGGGCGACCGGTTCGGCGGGCTATACTCGCGCCCCCTCTCGGCCACCCTCTCGAATTACCTCCCGCGCCACCTCTCCACCTCTGTCGACCTCTTTTTGGCCTCTTTTGACCTTTTTTTCACCTCCCGGCCACCTCTCGTCTACCCTCTCTAGACCCATATTTTCGCATGATTATAATAGATAGTAATAGTAATTTCCACTTTGAGGATTTCCAACCTGAGGCTGTCATACTTCAGGCCTCGGAAGTACTTTCCGTCGTTGCCAAACATCTCCAGATCCGCCGGCTTGGGGTCCGTGTAGTGCGCGTCCTCGAAGCCCTCGACGCCGGTGGTCTCTCCTGCGGAAAAGCGTCCCCACGCAGCCAAGAGTTGTTAAGCAAATCGGCATGCTTAAAAGGTCTCTTATGCGGCGCTCCATGAGACGCGTTTTCTAGTGCTCTTTTGAAATTTGCGATGCTCGGATCAGACTCAAAGTGAGCTTTGTGATGCTGCTGCACTAGCTCGATGCGGTTACATTGCGAACCAAAACTTGTCATGCACAACAGGCAAAGCTCGTTGATTTGTATTGCAGATTTCCCAACTTGACTATGGGGTGGGGATGTTTTAACATATGATATGGTCTCGTGCGGCTTCACCTGGTATGGGTAGGGTCGGACCAACCCCGCGGTGGCGGTGTACAGCCGCCGGTGTTCGGACTCGGCGTTCTGACGCATGGTCAGACCGCCCCTTGTATGAAATGCAAAAGCATCGTACTAGTATAAATCGCATGACAAATTTTCTCAGCATGAGAAATAAAATTTGTAATGCGAATTTAACTTGAGAAAGAAATGCGTAATGCATGACTGCGATTACTACGAGTACGATACTTTTGCACAGGATACCTTGGAAGCACCTCGAAGACCGGATCCACCATCACGCTCGGGGGGTAACAGAGCCGATCCTGCAGCATATTTCGCGCGGGGTCGCCGTAATACCCGTAGCCCTCTGACGCGAATGTGTTCTGATTCGAAAGCTCTAACATCTGGAAATCGTGTATGGAAGCGTCAGGCTTGAAATCGTCAAAGTTGAAATAATTTGCAAATGCAATGCCTAAAATGCATGACCCGAGGCACGTGTTGCAGAGCAGGCAAGTGAGGCCGATTGTGAGCCTGTTTGGGTTTACAGCTCGAGCTGCTAAAGTAGCATGGGAAAACCACCCTGCTTTGCCTAAACAACATGACAAACTGGATTGAGGGACCGCCGAAATTTGTCATGCGCCACTTGGAAACTTCTTGGTGGCAACTGGCATCCATTTTATGCATGGCAAATTATTTCAACTTTGACGATTTCGATCCTGACACACCCATATCGTGCAACGCCACCTCGTTGGACCGGTCGTAGCTGTAGTCCAGTAAGGCGTTCTATCAACTGTAAAAATGTCTGGGTCTGGAAGATTAAAACTTGTCATGCTAAATCCGAATATTGCAAAAATCTGTGTTGCATGAGTGCCAAAAGCCGTCCACTTTCGACCAAGTTGGGCGGGAGTTTCTCATGGGGGATAGGCATGGCAGAGACCTCGCAGACTCTGTCATGCTAGGTCCTGCATTCCAGACCTCATGGGTCATGGAAAATCTGCATGACAAACCTCGCAATCTTCCAGACCCAGACATTTTTACATTTGATACGTTCCGCTCCGCCTCTTCCCCGGCCTCTTCCGCCCTCGCAATGGAAACTGGGTCGTCGATAGCCTCGTACCGCGGAATCAACGGCACGAACTCGTCGGTGATTCCCGCAGATCCGTACTCGCTGAGAACAATCGGCGTCGTGATTTTGTCCACTTTTTGCGACCCCAGCCTCGCCCCTTTCGCGCCGGTTTTCTTGATCCGCCGCGCGACGACGTCCGAGGCGAAAAACCCAGCGTCCGTCTCGGCAACTTTCGAGGCCGCCGCGCTGCTATGCAGTGCACAAGCATCGTACTCGTACTAATTGCAGTTCTGCATTACAAATCTAGGCTGTCAAGGTAAATCCGCATTACAAATTTAATATTGTAATGCTGAGATAATTTGTATTGCAATTGACACTAGTACGATACTTTTGCAGTCCATAGCTGCCCCCCTGCGCGGAAAACTGCTTTGGCTTCAGGAGCCCGGGCTGGAACAGGACCCTCGATATCAGTTTTTTCTCGCCCGGGAGCGTGAAGCTCTCCACCGTGCCAAACTTACCAGGAAAAAACGCGTCCGTCGAGTTTATTCAGTGGAAAAACGTCCAATCCCCAAAGTTGTCATGCAAATCTGCATGCTGAAACTGTCTCGTCTCATGCGGAGCCCCATGATGAACTCCAATCAACAGCATCAGGTCCTCGTCGTGCTAGATCTGTGATGCTGTTGCTGCTGCACTTCTAGCTAAAGACGACTAGAAGTTGTACATTGCGAGCCCAAAGAACTTGTCATGCGGAACGGCCAAAGCTTGTTGACTTCTTGTCTTGCAGATTTCCCAACTTGAGGACTATGGGATGATGACGTTTTTCCTCTGCATAGAATGCCGGTGCACCTTCTCCTCGAAGAACCCGGCCCAGAGCTTATCCTGTGCAAAAGTATCGTACTCGTAGTAATTGCAATCATGCATATACAAATCCTTTGCTTAAGGTAAATCCGCATTACAAATTTTATTTCTCATGCTGAGGAGATTTGTAATGCACCATTTATACGAGTACGATACTTTTGCAATGCATACAGCTTCCGGCGCCACAAATCCTCCTTTTCATCCCCCGGGGCCGCTGCGGCGCCGTATCAGTTGCAAATACAATGTCTGCGTTTGGAAATTTGTGATGCGGATTGGACAATGATGCGAACGCCTCAATAGTAGACAACCAAGCATGACAAATTTCATTTGAGCTGGTAGGTGTAAGTAGTTGCCTATTCAGCATGGCAAACTGCGTTTCTGCATGACAGAAAGCTCGGTCGTAGTTATTTGGGTTGTACTAATTAAAGCGCATGACAGACTTGTGGCTCATGCTGGCCGAGCATGACAAACCTTTCCGTCTTCTGGACCCAGAGGACATATTTGCACTGCATACGCCGCGGTCTCCGGCAAGTCCCCCGTCGGCCACGTGCTTTGCGTAGCGCCGCTCCTGTGCCAGTTGCTCCCCATAGTGCAGTATCCTGTGCAAAGGTATCGTACTCGTATATATGCAAGTCTTGCATTACAAATATTTTTCTTAAGGTAAATCAGCATGACAAACAAGGTCCGAGCGTGGGGACAGGGTCCCCACGCGGGCCCTTGGCTTCGGTTTCGGCTTGAGGATTCGGCCTGGGGGTTCGGCCTGGGGTTTCGGCTTCAGGCGACGGCGACAGACAGGCGACGGCGTTGGACTGTGGTGCGCCCGGTTCAGAAATGCCACCGCCCCAGAGGCGTAGGCCGAGCGCTGCGAAGTTCGCCGAACAAATCTGGACGCTGGGCGCCGCTCTCTCGCATGAGAGCAAGGGCCGAGGCACGAGGCCAGGGCGATAGTCGGGGAGGCAAGGAACAGAGCGGGGCAAGGTTGGCCCGCTGCACTGCTTTGCTTGCGGCCTTGGGTTTTCGGCAGAGGGGCCCAAACTGGAAAAAGTTTCCAAGCTTTCCAAGATTCCCCGCCGCCGCATTACCTACGGGCGCGCGGCCAAAAAAAAAACGCGGCCGCGGGGCTTCGCGCGATCGCCGGAGAAGCACGGAACGGAGCGGGCCAGAGCTGACCAGCTGGACAGACTGCTAGCTGCGATTGCGGCCTCCGGTTTTCGGAAAAGCGGCCCACGAAAAAGCTCCGCAGACTTTTTTCGAGATCCCTTGCCCTCGTATTAGCTACGCCCAAAATGCGGCCGGCCCAGGGGGGGGGGCTTCGCGCGGTAGGCGGAGAAGCATTGAGCAGAGCGGGTAAGGCTGGCCAGCGCACCCCTTTGCGGCTTCGAGTTTTCGGAAAAGCCGGCCAATTTTTTCAAGCTTCTTCAAGCTTCCCAGCCTTCGCACTGCCTACGGGCAAAATGAGGCCTCGCGCGGTAGCCGGAGAAACAGAGAGCGGACATAGCGGAGCAAGGCTGGCGAGCTGGATGGCTTTGTGGCCTTGGGTTTTCGGATAAGGTGGCTCAGCTTGAAGCCTTCAAGCTTTTTCAAGACTTCCCGCCCCGCGACTACCCACGGCCAAAATGTGGCCCCGGGGCTTCGCGCGATAGCCGGAGAAGAGAAGAACAGAGGGAGGGAGCGGGGCAAGGTTGGCCAGCTGTGTTGCTTCCTTTGCGGCCTTGCGTCGGTTTTCGGAAAAGCTGGCCACACTTGAAAAGGCTTTGCCACTTTCCTCAAGGTCCCCCGCCCGCGTTCGTATCACCTACGGCCAAAATGTGGCGGGCCTCGGGGTTTCGCACGAGCGCCGGAGAAGCAAGGAACAGAGCGGGGCAAGGCTGGCCAGCTCGCTGGACCGCTTTGCGGCCTTACATTCCCGGAAAAGCTTGCCAAGCTCCCCAGAGCTTTCTGCGTTTTCCCGAGACCCCCCTTCCCGACTTCGCACTGCCTACCGCCAAAATTTGGCCCCGGGGCGTTCCGCGATAGCCCGAGAAGCAGGGAGCCAACAGAACGGAGCAAGGGATGGCTGGCTCGCTGGGCTGCTTTGCGGGCTTGGCTGAGTTTTCGGAAAAGGCGGCGAGACTTCGGAGCTTTTGCAAGACCTCCCAGGGTCGCACCGCCTGCAGCCAAAGTGTGGCGCTGGGGCTTCGCGCGCTAGGTAGCTCAGGGAGCAAAAATGAAGCAAAGCGGGGCAAGGCTTGCCGGCGGGACTGCTTTGCGCGCGGCCTTGCGTTTTCGGAAACGCTGGCCAAGCGAACCGGGAAAAACTACCGAGGCCGATGCAAGATAGAGGCGGCCCCGCGGCTTCGCGCGATAGCGGGGGAAGCAAGGAGCTGTCGGAGGGGGGCATGCAAGGCCGGCCAGTTGGCCTTGCGTTTTCGGAAAAGCGGGCCGGACTTGAAACAATTTTTCAAGTTTTTTCGCACTCCCCTTCCCCCGCCCAGCTTCGCACTACCTACGGCCAAAGTGTGGCCGCGGGGCTTCGCGCAATAGCCGGAGAAGCACGGCACAGAGCGGGGCAAGGCAGGCCGGGGCCGGCTGGACGGCTTTGACTGAGGCCTGGGGGCTTCGGAAAAGCTTGCCAAACTTGCAAAAATTTTTTGAAGTTTTTTCACGATCTCCCGCCCGCCTTCGCATTGCCTACGGCCACCCTTTGGCCCCGCGGCGTCGCGCGATAGCTGGGGAAGCTAGGATGGATGGAAAGGAGCGGGGCAAGGTTGGCCTGCCGGATCGCTTTGCGGCCTTGGGTTTTCGGAGAAGCTTGCCAGGCTTCCAAGCTTTATTTGCCAAGTTTTTTCAAGATCGCCCGCCCTCGCATTACCTCCGGGCAATGTGAGGGCGGCCCCGGGGCTTCGCGCGATAGCCGGAGCAGCAAGGAACAGACAGAGCGGAGCAAGGCTGGCCAGCTGGTCTTTTTTGATTGCGGCCTCGGGTCGGTTTTCGGAAAAGCCTGCCGAGCTTGCAAGTTTTTTTTTTCGAGTTTTTCGCATGACCTGCGGCCAACGCGTGGCCTCGGGGCTTCGCGCGATAGCAGGATAAGCAGGGAACAGAGCGGGGCAAGGCTGGCCAGCCGGAAGGCTATGCGGCCTCGGACAGACTTCCGGGACAGCTGGCCAAACTTGGAAGCTTTGGCCGCTTTGTCAGGTTTTTTCAAAATTCCCCGCCGTCGCACTCCCTGCGGCCAATCCGTGGCCCCAGGACTTCGCGCGATAGCCGGAGAAGCAGGGGAAAGATACGAGCGGGGCAAGGCTGGCCAGCTGGGCTGCGCTGCGTGCGGCCTCGCTTGGGTTTTCGGAAAAGATGGCCCGGCTTGGGGGCTCTTTTCAAGTTTCCCAAGGTGTTCCGCCTCGCATTACCCCCGGCCAATCTGCGGCCTCGGGGCTTCGCGCGATAGCTGGAGAAGCAAGGAACAGAGCGGGGCAAGGCTGGCCAGCTGGACTGCTTTGCGGCCTTGGGGGGTAGGTTTTCGGAAGCGCTAGCCTAACTTGAGAACTTTTCTCAACTGTCTGCAAGGTCCCCGGCCTTCGCACCACCTGCGGCCTCGGGGCTTCGTCCGATAGCCGGAGAAGCGAGGAACAGAGCGAGGCAGGCCGGCCAGCTGGACTGCTTTGCGGTGTCGGGGGGTTTTCGGAAAAGCTAGCCAAACTTGCGAAATCTTTTCAAGCCTTTTCAAAGGGTCCCCGCCTTCGCATTACCTGCGGCCAATCTGTGGCCTCGCCTCGGGGCTTCGCGCGGTACATAGCCGCAGAAGCAAGGAGCAGACAGAGCGGGGGAAGGCTGGCAAGCGGGACGGCTTTGCGGCCTTGGGTTTTCGGAGCAGCTGGCCAAAGTCGAAAAGTTCTGCCGAGGTTTTCCAAAGTTCCCCGCCTTTACATTACCGACGGCCAATCTCTGGCGGGCCGCGGGGCCGCTTCGCGCGATAGCCGGAGAGGCAAGAAACAGAGCGGGCGAAGGCCGGCCAGCTGGACTGCTTTGCGGCCTTGGGCTTTCGGGGGGGCTGGCCTAACTTGGCAAATCTCCCCGAGCTGTTTCAAGGTTTCCCGCCTTCACATCGCCTACGGCCGGTTTGTTGTTGGCCTCGGAGCTTCGCGCGATGGTCGGGGAGGCAAGGAACAGACCGGGGCAAGGCGGGCCAGCTCGTTGGGCTGTTTTGTGGCCTTGGGCCTTCGGAAAAGCGGGCCAAACTTGAAAACTTTTCGCAACTTTTTCCCAGATTCCCCACCTTGTTCGCATTACCTGCGGCCAACTTCTGGCTTCGGGGCTTCGCGCGATAGCCGGAGACGCAAGGAACAGAGCGGGGCAAGGCTGGCCGGCTGGACTGCTTTGCGGCCTTGCGTTTTCGGGAAAGCGGGCCAAACTGGAAAAATTTTCTCAAGGTTTTCCAAACTTCCCCGGCTTCGCATTACCTGGGAGCGGCCAATCTGTGGCCTCGCGGCTTCGCGCGATAGCCGGAGGGGCAAGGAAAGGAGCGGGGCAAGGCTGGCCAGCTGGACTGCTTTGGTTGCGGTTTTGGCCAAACTCGAGAGCGCTCCCGCGGCTTTCGGGCTTTTACTTTTTCAAGCCGCCCCGCTTTCGCATTATCTCCGGCCAGTCTGTGGCCCCGAAGCTTCGCGCGCGCGATAGCCGGAGAAGCAAGGAACAGGGCGGGGCAAGACTGGCCAGCCTGGGATGCTTTGCGGCCTTGGCTTTTCGGAAAAGCTTGCCAAACTCCAAGCATTTTTCCAAATTCCCCGCGCCCGTTCGCATTCCCTCCCAACCCTTCGGCCAATTTGTGGCCCCGGGGCCTCGCGCGATAAGTGGCGAAGCAAGGAACAGAGCGGGGCAAGGCTGGCCAGCGCGCTGGACTGCTCTGCTGCCTCCGTGCTTTTTCAATATGCCCCGCCTCGCATTACCTACGGCCAGTCCGTGGCCTCGGGGCTTCGCGCGATAGCCGGGGAAGCAAGGAACAGAGCGCGGCAAGGCTGGCCAGCGAGCTTGACTGCTTTGCGGCCTTGGGTTTGCGGAAGAGCTGGCCAAAGTGTCAAGGAGCCCCGCCGTCGCATCACCTGCGGCCAAAAATTTGTGGCCTCGGGGCTTCACGCGATAGCCGGAGAAGCGGGGAGCAGGGCGGGGCAGGGCTGGCCAGCTGGACTGCTTTGTTTGCGTGTTGCCTTTGGTTAGTTTTCGGCATTACCTAAGCCCACCGCCTCGGGGCTTCGCGCGATAGCCGGAGAAGGAAGGAACAGGGCGGGGCAACGCTGGCAAGCTGGACCGCTTTGCGGCCTTGCGTTTTCGGAAAAACTGGCCAAACTTGGGGAATTTCCTCAAACCCTTCCAAGGCCTTCCGCCTTCGCATTACCTTCAGCCAATCTGTGGCGTCGGGCGGGGCTTTGCGTGGTAGCCGGAGAAGCAAGGGGCGAGGGAGCAAAGAAAGGATGGAAAGGCCGGCCCCGGCCTGCTTTTTGGCCTTGGGTTTTCGGAAAAGCGGGCCAAGCTTGCGCGCTTTTGTTTCTCGAGTTCTTTCAAGGTTTCCCGCCCGCGCATTACCTTCGGCCGCTTTGCGGCGTCGGGGCTTCGCGCGATAGCCGGAGAAGCAAGGAACAGACGGGCAGGGCAAGGCTGGCCTGCTGGGCTGCTTTGCGGCCTTGGCTCTTCGGAGAAGCTGGCAAAATTTGGAAATTTTTTCAAGTTTTTCCAAGGTTCCCCGCCTTCGCATTACGAGCGGCCGGCCAAACTGTGGGCGGCCTCGGGGCTTCGTGCGATAGCCGGAGAGGCAAGGAAGGGAACAGAGCGGGGCAAGGCTGCCCAGCTGGTCGGCTTTGCGGCCTTGGTTGGGTTTACGGAAAAGCTAGCCAAACTTGCGAAATTTTGCCAAGTCTTTCCGAGGTTTTCCGCATTCGCATCACCAGCAGCCAACGCATGGCCCCCCTGGCTTCGCACGATAGCCGGAGGGGCACGGAGCAGGGCGCGCGGGGAAAGGCTGGCCGGCTGGACTGCTTTGCGGCCCTGCCTTGGTTTTCGGAGAAGCCGGCCAAGCTTGAGGGCTTGTCTTTTCGGGCTTTTCAAAATTTCCCGCGTTCGCTTTACCTACGGCCATTGCTTTGCCTCGGGGCTTCGTGCGATAGCCGAAGAAGCAAAGAACAGAGCGGGGCAAGGCTGCCCAGGCAGCTGGGCTGCTTCATGGCCTTGGATTTTCGGAGAAGCTTGCCAAACTTGAAAGCTTTCGAACTTTTCCAAGATTCCCCGCCGGCCTCCCTTCGCATTACCTGCGGCCAGTCTGTGGCCTCGGGGCTTCGCGCGAGAGCCGGAGAAGCAGGGAGCAGAGCGGGCCAAGGCTGGCCAACTGGGCCGCTTTGTCTGTGGCCTGGCTTACTTTTCGGAAAAGCTGGCCAAACTTGAGAAATTTTCTGAAGGCTGCCAGTCTTGGAAATACCTGCGGCCGGCCAAAATGTGGCCTCGGGGCTTCGCGCGATACCCGGCACCCCAGGGACGGAACAGAGCGGGGCAAGGCTGGCCAACTGGATTGCTTTGCGCCCTTGGATTTTCGGATAAGCTCGGCAAACTTGAAAAAGTTGCACGCTTTTCCAAGATTCCCCGCCTTCGCATTACTGACGGCCAAAATGGCGCCCCGGGGCTTCGCACGCGGAGCGGGCTGCAACCCCTCGAGAAATTTTCGCGCGTATTCGTCCCAGCAGAAGGCCTCTCCCTTCAAGACTCGGGGCGGGCCCCATACTCTTGCGCAAAGTTTTCAAATATTCCAGAACACAACCCCCGCCCGAATATTCGCGAGTATATCAGGGCAATCCGAAGCCCTTCGGAGAATATTCGCGCATATTCCAGGACAGTCCAGACCCCTACTGAGGCTGTTCGCGAATATTCCACCACGGACGCAACACCTTCCCCGGCTGTTGGCGAATATTCCCCGAGCACCCGAAGACCCGGGGCGGGCCCTACACTCTTGCGAAATGTTTCCGGATATTCCAGAACACAACCCCCGCCCGAATATTCGGATACATATTTATCACGGCGGTCCGGAGCCCCCCGGGAAATATTCGCGAGCATTCCAGAGCACGACCCCTTCCCCGACTCTTCGCGAATCTTCCAGAACCAAACCCCCCCCCGACTATTCGCGAATATTCCAACCAGGAAAACCGGGAGACTCCTGGCGGGCCCAATATTCTTGCGAAATATTCCCGAACATTCCAGAACACAAGAACCCCCGCCCGAATGTCCGCGAATATTTCAGGGCAATCCGAAGCCCCTTGGGACTTGCTCTCGAATATTCCAGAACCAACAAAACCCCCTCCCCGGCTCTTCGCGAATATTCCAGAGGAAGCGAAACTACCCTTGGCCCGCCTCTTCGCGAATATTCTTTCTAGGAGCATACCCCTGCAGACCCCTGGCGGGCCTCCTGCTCCTGCGAAATATTTCCGAATATTCCAGAACACAACCCCCGCCCAGATATTTTTGACTATACCAGGGCAGCCCGAAGCCCCTTGGAGGGGATCGCCCAGTCTTAACTGGCCGACTGATGCCCGAAGGCCCGATACCGTATAGAATCCGAGGACTCGAGATAACTAGACGCGGCGCATCATAGCTTCTAGCTTCCGAAGAAGCATAATCTGCTAGGCTCCGAGGAGAATTAATTACAAATCGGCTTGCTTAATGAATCGTCACTGGATCGGTAAGATCTAGTCTCCGAGGAGCTCTCAATAGTCGTATAGCCTCCAAAGAGTATTTTTTTGATAACTGCTTGCTGTCGCTTGCGAGTCTCTTTTTTTTTGGCGATGCTGAGAAAGGCTCCGAGGAGCAAATATCAAGTTCATCGAGGTAAAGTTGATTTTATCCAAAGTTAGTTCGCCGAAGCCCCTTGGAAAGTATTCGCGAATAATCCAGAGCAAAACCCTTCCCCCGGCAATTCGCGAATATTCCACAACAGAACTCCGCTTCCGGCTGTTCGCGACTATTCTACGAACGCCCGGGGACTCGGGGTGGGCCCTATGCTCTTGCGAAATAATTGCGAATATTCGAGAACACAACCCCCGCCCGAATATTCGCGAGTATATCAGGACAGCGAGCCCACAGCCCCTTGGGAAGCCTCTGCGAGTATTCCAGAGCAAAACCCCCTCCCCGGCTCTTCGCGAATATTCCAGAACCAAACCCGCCCCGGGTTGTGCGCGAAGATTCTCCCGAAAGGACACCTGAAGACCCTTGGCGGGCCCGATAGGTGGTCTTGCGAAGTGTTTCGGAATATTTCAGAACACAGCCCCCGCCCGAATACTCGCGAATATACCAGGGCAGTCCGAAACCCCGGCCGGGGAGAGTGCTCGCAGATATTCCAGAACAAAACCCCTGCCGCGGCTCTTCGCGTATATTCCACGAACAGCTGAAGGCTCTTGGCGGGCCTCATGCTTTTGGAGGTAAGTGCTTTCGAATATTCCAGAACACAACCCCCGCCCGAATGTGCGCGGATATTCCAGAAGAAAACCCCTGCCCCGGCTATTTGCGGGCATTCTACTAAAAACGCTGGAAATCAGTCCGAGGCGCTTTTTTTCGGGCGCGATCGGCTTCTCCTTTATTTGCGAAAAGAAAAGGCAAAGAGCCAAAGTGCGTCAGACTTTCCTTCCGGGCTCTGGAATCAGACACCCCAGGCGACAGGCGGCGGCGACAGGCGACGCGACAGGCGAAACGACAGGTGGAGCGACAGGCGAAACGACAGGCGACGACGCCAGGCCAAAAGCTGCAGCGCTTCATGCGGTTCCGCACCAGCAGCAGCAACAAAAAAAAGCAAAGGGCTATTGAGTTCCGCGAGCAACAAAGCAGTTTTTTGATTTTTATTCACGTGCATAAAATAGTCCCGGTTTTTCGGATATGAATGCGCTGGCTATTTTTTACACATGAATAAAAATAAAAAAGTTGGCTTTTTCTTCTCGGAAGTAGCTGAGTCGTTGCTTTTTTTTGTTGCTGCTGCTGGTGCGGAACCGCGTGAGAAATTGCCACTTTTGGCCTGTCGCCGTCGCCTGTCGTTTCGCCTCTCCTTTCGCCTGTCGTTTCGCCTCTCCTTTCGCCTGTCGCCGTCGCCTCTCGTCCTCACCTGTCGCCGTCACCTGTCGTCTGGGGTATGTGAAAAAAATAGCTCTTTTGTTTTTCTTCACGTGCAAAAAATAATTAGTTTCTTCTTATCCGAAAAAATAATTAGTAATTAATTATTTTTTCGGATAAGAGTGAAGCAATTATTTTTATTTTTTGCACGTGAATAAAAATAAAAAAAACTATTTTTTTTTTGTCGAAAGTCAATAACAATTTTATTTATTTTTTTGCTTGGAATGTCCATGCTGCTTGTGCGAAACCGCATGGGAAGTTGCCACTTTTGGCCTGTCGTCGCCGCCTGTCGTTTCGCCTCTCCTTTCGCCTGTCGTTTCGCCTGTCCTTTCGCCTGTCGTTTCGCCTGTCGTTTCACCTCTCGCCGCCACCTGTCGCCGTCACCTCTCGCCGTCACCTCTCGTCTGGGGTATGTGATTACAGAACCCGGAAGTCAAGCAATATAAATATTAAAATATTAATTTTATTTCTGATGCTGAGAAAATTTGTAATGCATTTATACGAATACGATACTTTTGCAATTCATATGCAGCGTCGGGTCGGGGAGCCACGAGTTGTTTCGCTGGAGGAAGAAATTGATGACCGCCGGGTGGTATGGATTGCAAAAGCATCGCACTGTTTGTACAAATAAATTGCAATACAAATTTTTCTCTTAGCATTTTTACAAATTGAATTTGTAATGCGGATTCAGCTTAACACCTAGATTTGTGATGCATATCTGCAATTATAAAAAGACTACGATGCATTTGCACTGAATAGGTGGCCCGAATTCCAATCGCTCTCCAGCATTCTGCTGTCCACGGTGGCGTGCAGCACGGGGAGAGTTATCCAGTGCAAATAAGTATGTCTGGGTTCTCTCGAACAGTGGAGCTTGTGTTGCGTGTCTAGCATTCCTGAAAAATTTGTGTTGCATAAATTGCCAGCTAGCAAAAGCGTTGCTTTGTTGTCATGTAAGGACGCAGTTTGTCATGCGCGCCTCGCATGATCTTCAGACGGCGTCAAATATCATTTAAACTTGTCATGCGTGGCTGCACTTGAAAGCAGCAGGCTCATCCATACTTTAGCATCACAAGTTTAATTCCAGACCGCCCAATTTGCATTTGATAAGAGTGAAGATGGCGCGATCCCCCTTGAGCTGGAGGTAGGTGAATCTGCCTGGCGCGGTGTACCCTGTGCAAAAGTATCGTAATTGCAATCATGCATTACAAATCTTTTTCTGAAGGTAAATCCACATTACAAATTTCATTTCTCATGCTGAGAAAATTTGTAATGCAAAAATCATACGAGTACGATGCTTTTGCATCGCCTACGGTGTACGGGCCGCCAAATTTCTCTTCGCCGTTGAAGAAAAGATGCTATCAAAAGGAAAAATCCCCCCTCCCCATATCAAAACGGAAATCTGTGACGCAGATCTGTTGTCACAAATCAGCTTTGTCATGCTACACGGGAAAAGATGCGGACTGTAGTGCTGGGTGGCTTGGGGAAGCCTTGCACCTTCAGCATGATAGGAGGCAGCTGAGAGCGGGAAACAGCATGACAAATTGCCTGCAAACGAGGCCACGACTGCGGCTCTTGGCCTTCTGGCATGACAAGTCGATTTGTGACCTCAAATAAACCATCACAAATTTCGTTTTCGATATGGGGAGGGGGGATTTTTCCTTTCGATAGATGCACCTTGGTACCCACTTTCAGCAGCCGAAAGTAGTTGAATTTGCCAAGCTATCCAAGAAAAAAACTGTGTTCGTGTAAGAATTTTCTTGGAGGAATGGCATCACAAGTTTGCTCTGCATGAAAGAGAGAGCCTCCTGTCATGCGCGGCTAGTACGTGAAAACACGTAGTACGGAAAGAGCCTCTGAGGACGCATGTCCAGCATGACAGGTGTAATTGTCTTGCATCGTCTGCAACACAAAGTTACACTATACACAGTTTTTTTCTTGGATACAAGCCGAGTGTCGCTGGGGGCGTTTTTCGCAGCGGTACTGGACCCGCCCAAGGTCTGTGACCCGAAAAACGAGTTTGCTATTATTCGGAAAAACGTCCCCACCCCATAGCCATAGCTGTCATGCGAGTCTGTATGCTGAAAATGCTTCTCGTGCGCAGCCCCATGAGAAGCATTTCCTAGTCGTGTTTTGAAACTTGTAATGCTCCGACCAGCGTGATGCGCTAGATCTGTGACGCTGTTGAACGAGCTAAAGAACAGGAAGACACTACGAGGCCATCAAGCCGGTCATGCGCAACAACCAAAGCTGGCTGATTTGTCTAGCAGATTCCCCATCTTGACTATGAGGCGGGGACGTTTTTGCATAGGATATTTGCGACGCCGAATTTCTTGGTGCGATCAAAATAAATAGCTGCCCACTCCGTCGAGCCGTCGTCCTTCAGGTGCTGTAGGTGTATCCTTGCGTTTGTGCTGTCGATTTTGTTCAATATGATGCCCATTTCCAGGTTGAAGAAGTGGCGGCTTTCCTCCACCAAAAAGTTGGGAAAAAAATAGTCTGCCGTAACGCCGACCCCCCCGCAGGAGAACCGCCCATCGAGGCCCCCGCCCGCCTCCAGGATCCCGGCGCAGCTGCCGCCCGAGGACCGCAGGGCCCGAATCGGCACATAGTGGCTATCAAATGCAAAGATGTCTGGGTCTGGAAGAGTCATGCTGATTTTGCATGACGCAGAAGGTGTGGCATCGAAGCTCTAGCATCACAGGCCTCGAGAAGCTTCCGCAATGCCGAATCCGCATGACGAGTCCCCCATTTTGGTGACAGAAAGTCGGCAGCTTTTGCTACCTATGGCATGAGAGATTTTTCTGTGTTCTGAAATGCGCATCACAAGTTTGCATTCTTCCAGACATCCAGGGATATTTGCAATGCATAGTGGTCATTGATCTGCAAGTCCAGCGTGAACTCCTCGCTGTACAAAGCCTCTTTGCCGTCGCGGTGCGCGTTCAGGTTCCCCGAACGCCCAAACAGGGTCTGGTCGTGCTTGAAAAAGCTTCCGCTGGACGTCATCGCTAGCTCACTGATCAGGTTATCAAGTGCAAAAGCATCTGATACTCGTATTGCATTGCAATTTTTTTTTTTAAAGGTAAATCAGCATTACAAATTTTTTGTTTCTCATGCTGATGAAACTTGTAATGCATTATATACAAGCACCGGATACTTTTGCAATCCATACAGGTTGGGGGCGAGCAATTCCCCTTCCGCCACACTCTCCTCTGTGGTGGTTGTGGTAGTCTATGGCGTTCTCAAACGTTACATCCTCAGCTGTGACATGCTTTGCCATGCAAAATGACCATGAGCCGCAAGACAATCAAGCTGCTTCGCATGACAAATCATCGAAGGGCTAGACAGCATCTGAACCCGTGCCAAATTTGTGATGCAAGACTTGCAAGCTTGCCCCTTTCCCTACTGCTGTTTTGGCATGGCAAATTCGTGCAACAGTTGAGAATGTAACAGTTGAGAACGCCATATAGTCGTGGTTGTCGTCGTAGCGGGCGCCGGTCCCGGGCCCGGGCTGGGACCCCCCGGTCCCGGCCCCGGCCCCGGGCTCGGTGTCGCTCCGGGCGTGGTGGTGATCGTGTTGGTGCGGTCCTCGTAGATCCAGATGCCGCAGAAACACAACCTTGCCTGGGTCACCTCCAGCCGGAGCTTGTTCACGTGCTTGCTGATCGAAATCCAGCTGCCCCCGGTCTGGATGCTGGGGGGTCCGGGGCGCATTTCCAGTTCGGGCGTGACGTTGTCAGAAGCCAGACCGTACAGGCGGATGGCGATTATGGGACTGACAGGACCGAAATCGACAAAGTTGAAATCATGATTTGCCATGCATAAAATGGATGCCGGTTGTCACCCAGTTCCCAACTCGTGGCGCATGAAAAATTAGCGTAGAACCGAAATCCAGTTTGTCATGCTGTTTGGGTAAGGAAGACGCCTTTTGTCATGGTACTTTAGCGCCTCAGTTGCTGCCCCTTAACAAGCTTGCAATCTGCCTCACTTGTTGACTACAGTGCAAGACAGGCAATTTTTGCGTTGCATTTTATGCATCACAAACTATTTCAACATCAACTTCGACGATTTCGGTCCTGACGCTTCCATAGCGTTCGCCTGATTGTTATTGAACCCATTCGCGCACGCGTCCTGCCACCCTTCGTGCTTGAAGATCATGAACCCGGTGACTATTTCAAAAGGAAAAATGATCCCCATATCAAAGTGGAGCAAATCTGTGATGCGGGATTTGTGTACACGAATCAGATTTGTATTGCAGTACAAGACTGCAGGCAGATCCCAAGCCTCGACAGGGGTCCCTTGATATACGCGCCTAGCATGGCAGACGTCTACCCTGTAGGCCTTACAGCATGACAAAGCGCCTGGATAACGTGGCGGACTCTCTGAGTTTTTTGCCTTCTGGCAAGACAGACAGGATTTGTGGCCACAAATATGCATCAGAAATTTTCGGAAGGATGCGTCTTCAATATAATGGGGAGGCGGGATTTTTTCTCACAATAGACTAGGTGGTAGCCTTTGTCGGCAAACTCCGCCTCCCACCAGCTTTGCCCGCCTGGTGAGGTGGGCACTATCTTGATGCAAGCGTAGTCGAAGCAGCAGTCCCGGGAATCGCCCTGCTCCGCCGCCCCCACAAAAAACTCCGGTCGGAACAGAGCCCGCTCTGGGAAATTTAGGTTTGCGTACTGCGAATTGTGGCCGTCCGTCGCGCCCGCGCTGAACGCCGTTTTCAGGGCGAAGTGCGGCACAATGTCCGCCTTCCCGATCAGTTGCGGCAGCACGCCGTACGTTTGGCAATTCGACATGTGGAAGATCTCGCCCTCGCGGGGGAGTTCCGTGCTGGGCTCGCACCCCTCCCGGAACAGTGCGCAGGTACCCGCGTTGCCCCGCCACCAGAAGGTGGCGCACCCGGGCGTCTTGGAGCAGAGGTAGTAGCAAGCGTCCTTGGTGTACGACTGGTCGTTGTAAAAAAGACCGGTGCCGATTTGCTTCTCCTTCCAGTTCGAGCACCAGCTCCCCCACGCCGGCGGGCAGAACGTCACCCGGGGCACGTGCGTGCGACAGTTCATGCGGTTCCCATGCATGCTGAAATACGCCCACCCAGAGCTCTGCAGGTCCTGGCTGCACCCGTCTTTAAAATACTCCGCGGCGCCTGTAGCCACGTGGCGGGCGTACCCCGCACACCTATCCCCTGCCGTGGAGCTGTAGCCCCGTCCCCGGCAGTAGTGGTCGTAATCCATCACGCGGGTTTTCGTCAGTGAGTTTTGCAGTAGGGTCGTGATTCCAGGAGCGTTGATGGGAAAGGCCGCCTCGTTGAAGGAGGGTAGCTGGAGGGTGTCGGTGTTTTTGCAAAACCCGCCCCACTGCGCGGGGCAGACCTGCAGCTCCTTTAAATTGCAGTTTTTCAAGTTGTAGCCCTTCCAAAAGGATGACACTTTCAACGAGCAGCCCGTCGGGAACAACTTGCAGCGTTCCGGGTAGCTCTGCAACACAAAAAACGACGCGCAACCCGGGGTCATGGCGCACAGGTAGCGGCACTCGGAAAGCGTGTAGGCGCGGTCGTTGTACACCGCCAAATTGAAATCTCCGGTGTCCGCCGTGGGCGGCTCGCAGTCTCCATCGATGGCGACTGGACAAGTGTCGACTTCCGGTACTTCGTGGGCACTGATACACAAATCCGCATTCTTCTGCAAGTCATAGTACACCGTCTCTTTCCTTGTACTGCCCGTTGCATCTGTGCAGCCCTCCTTGAAGTGCGAACAACTCATGGTCCCACTAATTCTCGAAAACGAAAATCCGACACAGTTTTCCAACGCCCGGCAGTCCGCGTCGCATTGTTTCAAGCTCGGGCTCGTAGTCGTCTCGCCGATCTTGTCCGTGGCGTGGGAGGGACACTGCCCGGACAAAGCAGCGACGCAGACGGGGTTGGTCAAGGTTTCGATCGATGTCATTCGGTATGAAAGTGGCAGGGGCGCCCCGGTGGTCGTGGTGGTGGTGGTGCTCTCGTAGATCCAAACGCCGCAGAAACACGTCGTCTGTGCGTTTTCCGCGCCCTCGATCTTGATGCTGTTGACCCACTTGTTCACCACTACCCAGGTCCCGGTTTCGGAAATCGTTCCCAGGGGCGCCGTGGTCTCCGTCCCCCCTTCTTCCGAATACACAACCTGCCCGGTATGCAGGAAAAAAACATTGTTAGTGTAAGTTTGTGATGCGCAACACGCAAGATGATTGCGTATGTCATGCTGGACATGCATTGCAGGGTCCATTCAAGCGCGTTTTGACATGCTATCTGCGCACGACAGGTTTCTGCTGTCAACATGCCAGACAGATTTGTAATGCTGATCAGCCAAAAAACTTACAGCTACAATCTTTTTTTCTTGGATACCCGGCCGTGGAAAACGACTGGCGTATGGATGTGTCAGGATCGAAATCGACAAAATCGAAAAACTTGTGTTGCATAAAATGTAGGGCACTGAAGGCCTGTATTGGGGAGCACGCAAATGAGACCGATTGCGAGCCTGTTTGGGGGTATGTCATGTGCTGCCAGAGTAACATGACAGGAGCAGTCTTCTTTGTCCAAACAGCATTACAGACTGGATCTGGGTGCTCCCGAAATTTGTCATGCGCCACTTGGAAACTGAGGCTCCAACTGGTATCGATTTTATGCATCACAAACTTTTCGACTTTGTCAATTTCGATTCTGACACTTCCATATGGCGACACGTGTGCGTATGACAGTGCATAACTCCCCCTCCCCCTCAACAGCAACACAAGCGCTGGCAAAGATGCAGGTTTTGCATGACAAATTCCCAGTAGAGGACAGTAGTGCTGTTTTGGATTGCGGAACAATCCGTCATGCAAACAGTGTTAACAGGCAAAGGTTGGATTTGGAATTTTGCATGACAAATGAGGGGGAGCAGGGGGACGAGTTGTGCATTGTCATAGTGCGATCCCCCCTGCGCGAATACCATCATCCCCGAGACCATGTGAAAACAGTTGTCGTTGAAGGTCGCCTTCCACCACGCGCGGTTGGTCCCCCCGTCCATCGCGAACAGGGTGCAGAACACCAGGCCGCCGTGGTCCTGGTCGTTTTCATATATTACAATGAAAAATCCTCCCTCCCCATATCAAAAAGAAAATTTGTGATGCTGATATGTGCCCACAACTCCCCTTTGTCTTGCTTCTCGGGTAATGGAAGCCCTGTGGCCCATTCCACCGCAGCCGATCTGTGATGCGGTTTCGACTACTGCAGAGGACCTGGTAGTGATGCGTAATTGCTAGCGGCCTTCTGCATACCGAAGCACCAGGCTTAGAAAATGCCACGAAACACTTTCTGCAAGACAAATCTGATTTGTGTACGGAAATCCAGCATCAGAAACTTCCTTTTGATCTGGGGAGAAAGGATCTTTGTCTTTCCTTTTGATATCGTACATGCGAAAGTCGAACTCTTTCCGGTTCAACGGTTTTCCGGGGTAGTGCGTCATGGGATTTTCAAACGTTACATCCTCAAGTGTTCGTACATGAGTTTCAATTTGTAATGTAAGAATGGCAAAAGTAAACGGAGAAACAGAAAGTAGATTGCGCCTTTTGCATTACAAATTTGGGATCATGGATTCTAGTGCAGCTATTTAGCGCGTCGTCGAGAAGTTGTTGTCATGCGAAAGGGGCTTGATCGCGTGAACAAGAGTGATAGCGTTTTTGCATGACAAATCATGTAACAGTTGGGAATGTAACGTTTGAGAACGCCATATGCGTTTGCGGCTCGCTGTCGCCTGCTCCGGAAAAGGTGGTATCGTATGTAAAAATGTCTGGGTCTGGAAACTTGTGATGCTGTGTGGCGTATCATGAGGAGGCGACAATTGCTGGCTCAGCATGACGAGTTTCTGAGCTTCTAGGTGTTGCCTATTCTGCATGACAGACTACGTTTCTGCATGACATAAAAGTGGGGCTCTTTGGTAATGTGCATGACAGATTCAAGAGTCATGCCAGACAAGCATGACAAACTTGCATTCTTCCAGACCCAGACATTTTTACATTTGATAGGTGGTCGTGACCGCCCACCGGGGAACGAGCGTGCCGCTTATGCCCTCGTTTTTCAGCCCGCAGTTATCCCACGAAAAAAGTGTTACAGTTACACATTTGTTGGAGTTTCTGCATCACAAAGTTGCTCGACATGCCAAAGCAAACCTGTGATGCGCAGACTATAAGGGAATAAAACACGAATGAAATGAGGCTGGCAAGCATTTCCTGGATGACAAAGGTTGCCTGTCTTGCTTGTTTCGCAACACAAGGTGTAACTCTAACACTTTTTTCTTCGCATAGCAGTCCGCCAGACGGTAGTGCTTGTAATTGGCGTCGTTGCTTCCGGGATTCGTGCACCCGGTCTTGTACAGGTGGCACTGCCCGTTGTCTATGGAAGCGTCAGGACTGAAATCGTCAAAGTTGAAAGAATTTGTGATGCATAAAATGCATAGCGCGAAATACGTGCATTGCAGAGCAGGCAAGGGAGGCCGATTGTGAGCCTGTTTGGGGTTAGAGCTCGAGCTGCTAAAGTAGCATGAGAAAATCAGTCATCTTTGCCTAAACAGCATGACAAACTGGATTTAGGCATCGCCAAAATTTGTGATGCGCCGCTTGAGAACTGGGTCCCAACTGGCATCCATTCTATGCATCACAAACTATTTCAACTTTGACGATTTTAATCCTGACAGTTCCATATTGTCCTGCTGCACGTTAAACTCCGCGCACTCCGGGGTTTTCTCGCACAGGTAGCGGCACTTTTCCGCGTCGTAGGTCATGTCCGTGTATTTCATACCATTGTCGATGTCCAAGGGGCCATAAAACTTTCCCGCCAGGTTGGCATTGCTGCCGCATATGCCGTCCCAGGCCGCGGGACAGGTGGCGGTCGTGACGCGCGGGACCGCCTGCTTGCACATCACGTCGTTTTGCTGGAGGTGAAACAGCCGAAACCCCGAGTACTGGTCCTGCGTCTCCATACACCCGTATTGGTAGAACGAGGTCCATAACCCGCCGCCGTGGTTATGGAAGATCGCGCCAACCATCCGGTGGTACCCCCGGAACCTGGCTTGAACGTCGTAGTCGGAATGGGGGGTGTCCACCATGCCGGACGCTTGCTCCACGCGAGTCACGCTGTGGCTGCGGTACAAATTGTTCGACAAGCATCCACCCCCGAACACGGCCGGGCAAACCTTGCCCTGCACCGGGCAGGCATTCAAATTGTATCCCTTTTGCTATGACAGTGCACAGCCTCCCCCTCGCCTTCATGATCGGTATGGCATACACAACAATACAATTACAAACACGAGCACACGTGGAGCCTGTGTATGACAAGTTCACGCGCGGCCGCGTGTAGTACTGTTTGGGCTTCCGGAAAAATTTGTCATTCATAATAGTGACGAAAGGGAGCAACTGGATTCGGGATTTTGCATGAGAAATGAGAACGCGGGGGAGTTGTGCACTGTCATATCTGCGTTGCGGACGAGGCGTTGTCCGGGGTGCACGTGTCTTTGAACAGGTAGCAGTGGCTATCGTGAGTAAAAACATACCCACACCAGAGTTGTAATGCAGATTTGCAAAGACAGGAAGACTTGTAATGCGCATCCCCATGAGAGCCATTTCCAATCCTGTTTTGGGATTTGTGATGCTGTGAACAGGATGAGCAGATGAAGCTGTGACGCGGCTGCACTTGCTAACCTGCACTACACTGCATAGTCCAACTTGTCATGCGTGACTCACAAAACTCCTAGGTTTGTGTTGCAAAATCCTCATCCTGACTCTGGTGTGGGTACGTTTTTACTCAGGATAGTGCCCTCGCTTGTCCCCGACGTTCAGGCTGGTGGGGGCCGACCCCGTATTCGGCTGGTAGCCGTGCACAAACTGCGTGCACTTCTCCGTCGCGGCGCACAAGTAGCGGCACTCGGCTTTGGTGTAGTACCGGTCAATGTAGTTGCATCAAAAGGAACAATCCGAATCCCCCTCCCATATTGACAAGGCACGTTTTCGAGAATTTGTGTTGCTGATTTGTGTTGACCACAAATCGAAATCGTCTCTGTGTTGCATGAAGGCAACTCCACAAGAAGCTCCACCGAATTCTAAAGGCGGTTTGTCATGCAGCTGTTGTACCGACAGCGTAGACGTCTGTCATGCAAAGCGCCAAGGCCAAAACCTGTCTCCTCGGGCTTAGTATGGGTCTGCAGTGGTCCTCGCCAGCAAGACAAATCTGATTTGTGTACGCAAATCCAGCATCAGCAGTTTCGTTTTGATATGGGGAGAAAGGATTTTTCATTCTGATAAGTTGTACAGATTCTTCGTGTCGTACCCGCTCGTCGCGCAGGTGGCCATGACGTGGGTATGGCGTTCTCAAACGTTACATTCTCAACTGTTACATGAATTTGTAATGCAAGACTAGCAGAGGTGAGAGGGAGACCCTTGCGCGTCTTGCATTACAGGTTTGGTGCGGATTGTAGTGCTTTTTAGCCCACCTCGAGAATTTGTCATGCGCAGCAGCTTGATCGTCTGGCGGGTCATGGTCATTTTGCATGACAGATCATGTAACAGCTGAGAATGTATACGTTTGAGAGCCCCATAGTGCGTGCACCGCGTGTCGGGCTCGCGAAGCAGCGGCACGTCGTGACTGTCAATGCAGGTAGCCAGGTTCTTCGCGAGGCTGTACGCAATCTTGGACTTTCGCGTGTTCGGCGCGGTGTCGTGCGGCTTATCCCCAAACGCCGGGTTGCGCGTCTCGCAGCCCGACTTGTAGAAGTGGCACGTGATGGGGTTGTCCACATTGTCGATCACAAAGTGCTATCCTGTGCAAAAGTATCGTCTCTAACTTGTACTGCAAACATGCATCACATGCCAAAAACGGTCAAGAATTTTTTAAGAAAAAAAGCCGTCTTTTTGATGCTAACTAGCGACATTTTCATGCAGAATCGCTCTTGTTAACTCAAAAAGGCAAAAACGCGCTGCAGCTGCACCGTGTGACGGATAGAGTTAAGCCTAAAAATTGCACAAATGCACAAAAGTGCACAAATTAAGCCAAAAACGTGGCACATGTGCAGGATTTAGGGCAAAGGTGCAACATTTTGCACACTCAGCAAAAAGGCCACAACCCCGGCTGCGTGGACGGTTCTGCGTTTTTACAATATTCCAGCGCAGCAGCAGAAGCCGCACCGGTGGCCTTTATTTCAGGCGCCGCGGCCGGTTTGAAAGCAAAATCCCGCAAAACGTGGCCGCTTTAGCTCACAGGCGCACAGGGCGCAATAGCATGAACGAAATACGCGCAAACAACGGCAAAGAGACAGCTTCTTCGTGCTAACTAGGGCCATCCTGGTGCAGATTGGGTCTCGCTAAGCCAAAAAGACAAAAAGGCGACTAATTTTGCAGAAGTTATCAACTTGTATTGCAAACATGTATCACATGGAAAGAAAAATGCCAATTTTCTTAAGGTACAGACGCACCTTTTTGGTGCTAATTCGACTCATGTCACTGCAGAACAGGTCTTGTTAAGTCAAAAAGAGCGAAATGGTTGGACGAAAAAGCGCACGGCGGGGCCACCTTGTTAAGCCTAAAAATTGCGCAAATGCGCCAAAATGCAAAAACTAAGGCGGAAATGGCGCAAATTTTTCAAAATAGGCACAAAAGTGCGCCACTATGCGCATTCTCGAAAAATGCGCAAAGTCGCAACATTGCGCGCGCCGATGATTTTGCAGCGGTTCACAGCGCGTTGGCGCTGTCGCACCCGTAAGGCTAACTCCCGACAGTTTGGTCGTACTTAGGACCAAAATGCGCCAAAAGAGCTCCCCTCAGCTCAAAAAGGTGCGCAAATGCACCAACAGACGCAAACTAAAGCAAAAACGTCGCAAAGCCATCGAAATAGGTGAAAAAGTGCAACACTTTGCAAATTCTCCAAAAAGGCGCAAAAGCGCGACAAGGCGCGCGCCGGTGATTTTGCAGGAGCAAGTCCGCAGAGCGGTGGCGCTATCGCATCCGCCAGGCCAATTCCAGACAGTTTGGCCGTTCTGAGGACCAAAATGCGCCACAGAAACTTCCTCCAACTTAAAAAGGCACAAAAGCGCGACGAAATGAACGAAATACGGCAAACCGGCGGCGAAAATAACCAGCCCCAGGCAGTTTGTTCGTTTTTAGCCCCAAAATGCGCCAGAAAAGCTCCGCGTAGCTCGAAAAGGCGCAAAAACGCAACAAAATGAACGAAGTACGGCAAAAAAGCAACGGAAAGACACCCAAAAAGGAAGACGAAGGCAAAACATGGACAGCGTCGCCACTTTTAGCGTAAAACCTTAGCAACCGCGGCGCCTCTCATGCTTGGTAAGTCGGGGCTGGCGCTGCAGCGCAGCAAGGATAGTAAGCCCACAAATGCAGACAAGGAGCGAAAAACGCCGCCGCGTCACTCTTCTGCGCCCTGACATGAAGATAAACGCCACGCGACCAACGCGCGAAACGAAAAACGCCAGAAAAATGTCCGCACCAAGAAGCAGGCCGCTGGCTGACACGCCGGACCGGCCTCCGGGATTGCATTACATGGAAAACCAACGAAGAGCCTCGCTTGGTGCTAATTCAGGGGCGCTTACGCGAAGCAGTCGCGCCACTAGCTCTGGAAGCAAAGTGCGAAAGACACAGCCGGCGCCGCGTGTTTGGCCCACGAAAATTTCGACACGAAAAAGAGAAAAAGGGCGCCAACTGCAGAGGCAGGCGGGCTGCTGTTCATGTTCCTACTGGCATAAAATAAATAGCAAAAATGCAAAAAAAAGCCCCGGCAAAATAAAGCACAAAGCGCCACGGAGCCGCACGCCTTAGCTCTGACATGGAGACCCGCGCCGCGCGGGCAACATAAAAAACGGACAACACCCCAAAGGCGCCCACGTCAGCACGCGAGCCGGTGGCGGGGAAAACGAATCGCCTGCCGAGGCTACACTACACGCAAAGAAAGAAAAAGCCGAAGGGGCGGGGCAAAGTCCAAAATCTTCCGCGAACATGGGGAGGGCGAAGCCCCCCGGCAGCGCAAGCTTGCGCGCGCTGCAAAAATTAAAACAGTTTCTCACTCTTTTCATTTTTTCAAATATTCATCACCTAAAATCTCGGGCAGTGCTCGATTCAAATCTCTTGGGGAGTACTCGTTGTATTGCAATCATGCATTACAAATCTTTTTCTTAAGGTGAATCCGCATTACAAATTTTATTTCTCATGCTGAGGAAATTTGTATATGCATTCAATATACGAGTACAACTACAATACTTTTGCAATGCATAAGTGCGTACACAGTGACGTGCTGCGGCACTCGGCGTCGCAGGCCTTGACCGACAGATCGTTGTTCGAATTGGCGTTGACATGCAATCGGTGCGCCCCCTCCTCCCCCCCGCACCAGCCCAGACTGCCCCCGATCAGGTTGCCGGCCCACTCGGCCACGCACAGCGGCGTCCGCAAGTGCGAGATATCGGTGTAGCGCGGCTCCGTCGTGACGGGACTGCGGCTATCCTGAGGAAAAACGTCCCCAACCCAGAGTCAAGATGGGGATCTCGCAACACAAGCCGAGAAGTTTTGGGAGTCACGCATGACAAGTAGTTCCTCTCTGTATTGTAGTGCAGTTTAGCAGGTGCAGCCGCATCACAAAGCCATCTACTCATCCTGTTTGCAGCATTACAAGAAAGTCCAAAACACGACTGGGAATGCCTCTCATGGGGATGCGCATTATACATCCTCCTGTGACTGCAAATCTGCATGACAGCTCTGGGGTGTTTTATGTACTGGAAAAGACCAAATTTAAAGCACAGAAGAGTTTCGAACTTTGTTGAAGTTAAAAAGGAGAGAATGACAGCTCTGGGGTGGGGATGTTTTATACTCAGAATAGCAGCCCCCCGGCTGCGTGGGCTCCGGCGGGGGCGGCGGGGGTCCGGCGGGCGGGGCGGGCGTGGGCGCGGGACCAGGACCTGGGACGGGGTCGTCGAAGATCGGCCCAAAATCAACGTCGTCTTCCTCGTATGCTGTGCAAAAGAATCGCACTCGTAGTAAAAATCTTCGCAGTCTTGCATTACAAATCTGATTCCCAAGGTGAAGCAGCATCAGAAATTCCATTTCTCATGCTGCGGACATTTCTCATGCGATTTCTCCTAGTACGATACTTGTGCAATGCATACCTCGTCACTGACTATCTTCACTTCTTGCCTCACCGAGTCCGCGGACTGCAGCTTGGTCTTGGCTCGACTTGCGTGTTCATCCGCCTGAAAATGATTCTCCACCACGAAAATCTCCAAACCGCAAATCCAAAGGGAGATCTTTTCGTGATAGAGCGCGGAAGAAGGGACGAGATGCGAGCTATCAAAATGAAAAATCCCCCCTCCCCATATCAAAGCGGAAATTTGTGCTGCTGATTTGTGGCCACAAATCAGCTTTGTATTGCAGAGAGGCATGGCGGCCAGATCCCCAGGCTAGGTAGGGGCGTATGAGTCTAGTTGTTCAGCATGGCAAACGGTTCCCCTTTAGGCCCAACAGCATGACAAACAGCTTCCATAATATGGCGGAAACTTCTGCCCTTGTCTTCTTGCAAGACAGATGTGATTTGTGACCTCAAATCCGCAACACAAATGTTTGGAAGCATACCTTTTAAATATGGGGAGGGGGGATTTTTCCTCTCAATACGAGCGTCCATCGGCCGTGGCGAACCGACGCGAATTTTTCACGAACTTGATGCTGCGATGGTATCAAATGTAAAAATGTCTGGGTCTGGAGGAATTCATGTTTGTCATGCTTGTCTGGCATGACTCTCAAATCTGTCATGCCCGTTACCCAAGAGCTCCGTTTTTCTGTGATGCAGAAGTGCAGTTTGTCATGCAGAATAGGCAACACCGAGGAGCTCAGAAACTTGTCATGCTGAGCCAGCATTTGTAGCCTCATCATGAGACGCCACCCAGCATCACAAGTTTCCAGACCCAGACATTTTTAC
>CAJINV010000002.1:4165049-4186089 GCA_905178155.1 Amoebophrya sp. A120 | reverse complement strand
CGGTTCCAATTCGTGTTCTGTAGGTTGCGGTCTGACCCCTTCTCCGGCTTCTCGCGTTGCGAATCCACCGGTCTCCGGACTGCTGTTCCCTCCTCCTCGCGACAATGCTACGGTTGCTCACATTGGTCAGTACGCAGCTAGTCACACCACCGGGTTGCCTCCACCCCAGCTGAGCGTGGGAGTCGACAACCGTGGTAATGTAACGCGAAGGCTGCAGCACACTCCCATTTTCGGTGGTGATTCTGTACCTGTTCCTCCTAGTGGCCCACTGCCCCGCCCCTCACGCCTAAAATGCTAAGCCTAAAGGTCGGGAAATCTCAATTCACACTTGTGAGTTTAGAAGAGGCAACCTTTGGGTACTCATGCAATACAGATTCTTCTGGAGTCCAAAAACAGCATGACAAATTGCAATCTTCCAGACCCAGACATTTTTACATTTGATAGATCGACCTGGTACACAATCTCGGGGTTCGTGGCGCGCCTCGCAGCCTTGGATCGCACCCACGAGCAGGTTATCAAATGCAAAAACGTCTGGGTCTGGAAGAGTCGGGGCTTGTCATGCAGATTTTGCATGACCCGTGAGGTCTGTGATGCTGGTGCTAGCATCACAGATTTTTTGAGAGCTTCTTGATGCTAATTACGCATGACAAATGCCCTCTCCGCGTAGCACAAACTGGACCTTTCTTGCTGGTCATGCAACACTAATTTTTTTAGAATCCATGACAAGTTGGATTCTTCCAGACCCAGACATATTTGCATTTGATACACGTCGACAGTTCAGCCCCTGCTTGCGCCACGTTGCGATTGGCAACGGCCGTCCCGATATCAACTGTAAAAATGTCTGGGTCTGGAAGGTTCTGACACTTGTCATGCACGTTTTGCACGAGCCCTGATGTCTGTGATGCATGCCCTAGCATCACAGATTTTTTGAGAGCTTCTTGATGCCTATTCCGCATGACAAATGCCCTCTCCGCGTAGCAAAAATTGCATTCCTTTTGGTACTCATGCAATACAGATTTTTCTGGAATCCAAATGCAGCATCACAAGTTGCATTTTCCCAGACCCAGACATTTTTACATTTGATACCCGAAGGCCAGAAATCCGCCGTGGACGGTGGTTGCGGCGGTAGCGCCGTTATCAAATGCAAAAATGTCTGGGTCTGGAAGATTGCTAGGTTTGTCATGCAGGTTTTCCATGACCCCCACGGTCTGGCATGCACTGCCTAGCATAACAGGTTCTGTGAGATCTCTACCATGCCTTTCCTGCATGAGAAACCGCCTCTAAACTTGTTCAAAAGTGGACCTCTTTTGGTAATCATGCAACACAAATTTTTCCACGACCCAGATACATATACATAGCGTGATAAGTTACACTCTTCCAGACCCAGACACATTTGCATTTGATAGCCGTTATAGTCCGGCACGTCGACGCCGTTCACGGCGTGGGGGTTGGTTATGGATTGCAAAAATGTCTGGGTCTGGAAGAATGCAAGAAATGCAGTTTTTCCATGACCCATGAGGCCTGGAATGCAGCGCCTAGCATGACAAACGCTGTGAGGTGTCTATCGTGCCTATCCTGCATGAGAAACTCCCCGTCAAACTGGTCAAAAGTGGACATCTTTTGGTAATCACGCAACGCAAGTTTTTGCATGCTTCAGATTCAGCATGACAAGTTGCATTCTTCCAGACCCAGACACTTTTGCATTTGATATTGGTTACCGCCCGGTACCTATGCTCCGTTGTCGGGTCCCCCAAGGTATGCAACGCAATAGCATCGTACAACTAGTATAAATTGCATTACAAATTAGCCCAGCATTACAAATTGGATCTGTAATGCTGATTTGCCTTGAGAAAGAGATTTGTATACGCATAAAGATAAATGCAATTACAACTACGAGTACGATACTTTTGCACAGGATACAAGGTGTTCGCCTCGTCCCGTTTGGGGAAGACGGACACGGTAAAGTCCTGAAACTTGCGTAACTTTCTCCCGTCCGAGGCGGCCACGAAGAGCTCCAACCCGCATAGAATCAACTTGTCGCTGGCCGCCTGCGCCTGGATCCGCAGGGTTTTCAGTTCCCTGTACAGGGCAATGGTCGCCATGTACTTCCCCGTGCTCGTGTACAGCCCGTCGAGCCCCTCGTTGTTCGTCTCACTCTGCTGCACCGTGGTCAACTTCTGCGCGCATCAAATGTAAAAATGTCTGGGTCTGGAATATTGCGAGATTTGTCATGCATAGTTCGGATCAGGCAAATGGCGTCTGATGCGGGCAAAAGCATCACAGGTTTTGTGCACGCCTCGTGATGCCTGTCCCGCATTAGAAACTTCCTACTTGCGTGACAAGAAATGGACAGCTTTTGGCGCTCATGCAACACAAATTTTTGTGTGTCCCAGAGTTCTTTGCATCACAAGTTCCAACCCTTCCAGACCCAGACATTTTTACATTTGATAGCGCGCTGCTTGGGTCAAAACTCCCCAAGAAGATTCCGTTGTCAATCAGGAGGTAATATGGATTGCAAAAATGTCTGGGTCATCTGGAAGAATGGAAGGTCTGTCATGCTCCGGTAGCATGACTCCAAGGTCTGTCATGCTCGTTGCCCAAAAGTAGTCCCACTTTTCTGTCATGCCGAAAGGCGGTTTGTCATGCAGAATTATACCCAACACCTAGCAAGTCAGAAACTTGTCATGCTGAGCCGTCACTTATGGCGTCGTCAGGATTCGCCAACCAGCATCACAAGTTTCCAGACCCATAGACATATTTGCAGTTAATAGGTAAAACGGCTTCAGAAAGTCTCGATCCCCCGCCTGGTTGGTGTTCCAAACGCGCAGTTTGGTGAGGGGCACCGGGAAGCCGTCGTAGCTTTTCCACTCCCAAAAGGGGTAGCTGGCTGAGCTTTCGGAATAGTAACAGAAGTTGATCGCCTCATTCAGGAAATCCCGGTGCACCCCGTCCGGGGTCTGCAGAAAGTCGGCCCGGTGGGTATGCAAGAAAAAAACGGCGTAAGTGTATTAAAAATTTGTGTTGCAGGGGATGCAAGTAGATGCGTACACTTGTCATGCTGGACATGCATCAGAGGTTCTTCTCGTAGTACTTAAGTGTTTTCACTGATACTAGCTACGCATGAGAGGTCTATTTCTCTGTCATACAGAGCAAATTTGTGATGCTGTTCCTCCAAGAAGGTTAGGGTTACACTTAGACTTACACACTTTTTTTCCCGGATAGTGGGGGTTGATCTTGTAGTTGCTCAGGACCTGGTGCTATCAAATGCAAAAATGTCTGGGTCTGGAAACTTGTAATGCTGCGCTGGGAATAGTGAATGCTCTGTAATGCACAGCCAAGCATGAGAAATATCTGCGCTTCTTTGTGTTGCGATTTTCGCATGACAAACTGCGTTTTTGCACGACAGGAAAAAGGGTCTCTTCTTGGACACGCATCACAAGCTTGATGGTCATGCCAGACAAGCATGACAAATCTTGCAATCTCCCAGACCCAGACATTTTTGCATTTCATAGGTACGCTCGCTTCAGGGTGTGGCGGGCGGCGAACGCCGCCTCTTTCCTGCCCTGCGTATCCTGTGCAAAAGTATCGCACTCGTATTGCAATCATGCATTACAAATTTTTTTTTAAGGCTCGTCCGCATTACAAATTTCATTCCTCATGCTGAGGAAATTTGTAATGCATTTATACGAGTACGGTACTTTTGCAGTTCATACTGCGTAGCGGTGAGCCACTCGTGGCCCAGAAAGAGGCTGTAGTCCGTGCAGTGGTGCTGTTCGTCCTGTAGTCCCGTGTCGGAATGCACCAAAGCGGACAGTCATCCTATGCAAAAACGTCCCCACCCCAAAGTTGTCATGCAAATCTGCATGGGAAAAATCTTTCTCATGCGGAGCCCCATGAGACGCGTTTCATTCTTCGTCACGTTGTGGAATTTGTGACGCTCGAACTCGCATGATTATAGGCGAGATCTGTGATGCTGCTGGAGCTACTAGCTAAACAGAACTACACTACACCAAGGCCAAACCTTTCATGCGCAGCTGCAGCAAGCAAAGCTGGGTGATTTGTCTAGCAGATTTCACATCTTGACTATGGGGTCGTGGGCGCGTTTTTACAAAGGATAACAGTGCAGCTATCGTAAGGAAAAATCCCCCCTCCCCATAACAAAAAGGAAGCCACAGAAAATTTGCAATGCTGATTTGTGACCACAAGTCGGGTCTGTCTTGCCAGTAGGCAACTCCACAGGCTCCGCCGCATTATGCAGGCGATTTGTGATGCTGTTGGGCCTACGGCGTGGACACTTGTAATGCCAGGCGCCTATGTCAACACCTCGCTGCCCAGGGTTGGCACATGCCTGCACTCCTCTACTGCAAGACAAATCTGATTTGTGTACGCAAATCCAGCATCACAAATTTCCTTTTCGATATGGGGAGGGGGTATTTTTCCTTTTGATAGCAGCGTTGCTCGGGAGCTCGTTCAACGTGTCCGTTTTCTATTGTGAGGAAAAATTCCCCCGCCTCCCCATACTGAAAAGGTACGCTTCGAAAATAGATTTGCGATGCTGATTTGTGGCCACAAGTCCTGTCTCTCATGCAAGACGGCAAAGCCAAAGAATCCGCCGGATCTTGATGCAGGCGGTTTGTAATGCTGTTGCGGCTACATGGCAAGCCTCTGCAGTATGCGAAGCACCTACACCAAAACACTCCTACGCAGGCCTCGGCTCTGCCTGCAGTGCCTCACTGCAAGACAGAGCTGATTTGTGTACACAAATTCAGCAACAGAAATCCCCGCTTCAACATGGGGAGGAGGGGTTTTTCACTTTGATATTTTCGCGCTGGGGTTCACGCGCCGCTCGTAGTTTGGTTCCGCCCACAAGGAGTAAGAATAATCAGCAGATGGACCCGCAGCCCAGGCCGCGATCTCGTCGGGCCGCTTCTCGTCCTTTCCGAAGGGTAGTTGCAACTCGTCTTCCACCAGGGTTGTACCGGCGTCTGCCATCAGCGTCTCCTCCTCCGGTAACACCCGGTCCGGGAATTGCCTCTTCAGCGTAAACACTGTCTCGTCGTCCCCGCTGGGCCGCTTGGTTGCGGGCGTCCCAGACACCAGTTGCAAGCCCTTCACGAGACCGAAGCTGCTCCCGGCGCTGTGGAAGTGTCAGAATCGAAATCGACACAATCGAAAAACTTGTGATGCACAAAATCGATGCCAGTTGGAGCCTTAGTTTCCAAGTGGCGCATGACAAATTTCGGAACCACCAAAATCCAGTCTGTCATGCTGTTCGGGACCACCTGCTCCTGTCATGCTACTCTGGCAACACATTTCATACGACCACCCCTAAACAGGCTCACAATCGGTCTCATTTGCCTGCTCCCCAATACAGGCCTCGCGTGCCCCGCATTTTATGCATCACAAATTTTTCGATTTTGTCGATTTCGATCCTGACACCCCCATAGGCGCTCTTCGATGAGTAGCAGTCCTTCATGCGGTAGTGCACCGTAAACTGGCCGTATCAAAAGAAAAAAGCTCGTCACGATCACTCATGGGCATTTTTGCAATACAAAAAATGCCTGTCATGAGTAAAAACACACCACAGCTAAACTTCATACGTGATTTCCCTTCGTGTTTCTGCAACACAAGGAAAAGTTGTGATGCTACTTAAAAGACTTTGTAAATGCAAAGCCTCCACGTTAGCGACTGGGACAAACTTTTTTCTCCCCATAGGCCGTCCCCCAGTTGACATGGGTTGTCACATATGAATTGCAAAAGTATCGCACTCCTACTCGTATCAATGCATTACAAATTTCCTCAGCATGAGAGATAAAATTTGTAATGCTGATTTACCTTAAGAGAAAGATTTGTAAATGCATGATTGCAATACGAGTATCAGATACTTTTGCACAGGATATCACACGCGCACCCGGCCCTGAACAGTTTGCAGTGTATCCCGAGTAAAAACGTCCCGCCCACCCCAGAGTTGTCATGCAATTCTGCATGCCAAAAATGTTTGTCATGCGGAGCCCTATGAGAAGCGGTCTCTGTTCGTATTTTGGGATTTGTGATGCTAGAATGAGTATGCCCTGCAAGATCTGTGACGCTTCTGAACTAGCAAAAGAAACAGCATTACACTTATGAGGACAAACTTGCCATGCGAGACAACCAGCGCTGGTTGATTTCTCTACTAGCAGATTTTCCATCTTGACTCTGGTGTGGGGACGTTTTTACACAGGATACAGTGCTGGTAATAGTTAAACCCCTGCAACTTGCTCGAGCTTTCGCGTTTCGCTTTATCGCAAGAAAGAGCTGTCGCCGTCTCAAACGCTTGTAGTAGAATCAGGATCAGCAATACAAATTTGGTCAGCATGACACAGAAAATAACCTGTGATATTACGTTAGACACAAGGCAAAGACCTATAAATATGAAAAGTGACTCTCTTGCAGCGTGAGCGTGTACGTGTTCGTCAGCATGACAAAAAGAAAAAACTGTCTCAAGGAAGTTGCGCATTACAAGTTGAGACTGAGTCCGTTTTTTCTCGCGATACGCTTCCCAGCCGATGTACAGCTCGAACTCCTCGCAGAAGGTATGCAAGAAAAAAACTGTGTAAGTGTAAATCTGTGATGCAGAAAATGCAAAACAGTTACACCTGTCATGCTCGACATGCATGATCGGCTCGCTTCCTACGTGTTTTCCCTTCCTATCTGCGCATCACAAGTTTTCCCTCGCAGACAAACTTGTGATGCTGTTTTCCCAAAAGACCTAGTACACTAACACAGTTTTTTTCTTGCATAGAAGGGAGTCTGGGAGCAGAGGTAGTAGCATTCGCTCGTCGAGTATCGCAAGAAAAAACTGCTTCACTGTAAACTTGTAATGCAGAAAATGTATCTGCGCAGTGTTTGTCTTGCTACACATGCAAGACACTAAATTTACAAGAAGACGGGTCGCCCTGAAGGGCGGCCCTTTCTTGAGCTTGATTTTGTCGCATTCAGTAAAATGATCAGTAGGACTGTTGGGCTGGGCTTCCTGGGAAGGGGGAAGGGCGGGGCAGGGGTAGCGCTAAGGAAGAGTAGCGCGACAAGGCCAGGAGATCAGTGCATAGCGCTGATAAAAGTTGTAGGGGCAGCAGCTGTAGACAGAAAGCAAAAAGGCGCCACGGATACAGCCAGAGCAGCTGCCTGCCAGCTCTGAAGAAGCCAACAGGCCTCCAGACACCTGCACAGCGGAAGCGAAGCAGAAAGGCGGCGGCCCGAAGGCTGAAGCAAGGCGCGGCTTCGTGTCCGGTGCTGGATAAACTAACAACATTGCGACGCGGCTCCGCTGATCATGCATGGGCAGCACGCTGAAAAAATGCGCTGACGAAACAGGGCCCGCCGGCGGGGCAAGTGAATGCTGCGGCACAGATATTCGCCTGGCTTCTGTGTTCGTATTGGCTGTGGCGGCCTGGCCCTATTTCGCCACCCTACACACCTCCGGGGCGCGGGGAAGGCAGTTGCTGCGCTCGATTTTGCGGGAATCCTTCGCAGGTGGCAGCCGCGGGATGGCGTACGATAGGGCCGGACGGTGAAGGCATGGCGGCCGAGTACAAAGAAAGCGACAGGCGGGCGGGCCGAAGTGGCTGGCTGATCTGCATGCTGGCCATGTGCCAACACAAAATAAAACAAAAAGGAAATATCTGGCGGCGCCCCCCCGCCCAGCAACTGCGCGAAAGGAGCGCCCCCGCCCCTCTTGGATTTCGAACAGGCTTCGGAAAGCCATAGGAAACGTCTCCTCTGTCTAGATCTTTCGCGGGCGGGGGCATTCGGGGTGGCCGCGGTTGAGGGGAAACGGCGCGCGGGCTGGCCCGGTGTGCCCTTTGGGGGCTTCGGGTCGAATTGATTTGCCGCGAGCAATCAAAGTCCGTCGGGCAAAAATGGCTGGGGCAAAAGGAGAAGGCGCGACGTTTGTGACCCGCGCAGGCCGGCGCGACTTTCAATTTTGAAAGACGCGACCTCTTCGGCGCCTGAGACGGGGGGGCACGCACCGAGGCAAGGGCTAGGCTAGGTAGGAAGTTGCGGGGCAGGCCCTAGGGGGCGAGGGCCGTACGGGGCCGCCTGGCCATGGATACTCCGGGGGGCCGAAAGGGTGGCGGCGGGTGGCCTCACAACGGGCCTCAGGGGGGCCTCAAGGAAAACCCCAGGGGGGGGGCCGAGCGAGGGGGAGGGGCCTCCGGGCGGGTTCGGCTTTAGAGTGTGCCGAAGCTTGCAAAAGTTTATTGTTTATTTTTTCGGTAAACCTGTCCCCTGCCTGCGCCGGGGCATTGATCTGAACAATAGGGCAGCAGGGTATGCCTTTCAGAGTGGGACGCAGGGGGGGCCCCAAGGGGGGCGGGCCTGTGGGGGGGGCCTTTAATTATTCGAGGCAATGAGGCCCTTCAGTTCCGGGGGCCGGAGGCCCGCAAGCTCCATCGGGCTGCTCGAGCTCGCCTGGGTTTTCCACTTGCGGCCCACCTTGCAACGCCTGGAAAGCCTTAGGGTGGGGCGGCCTTGGGCTTGTTGGGTTTCGTTTTTAGAGGCGGGGGCCAACGGGATGGCTTTGGCGGGGGGAGGGGGAACAATGCCCGGGCGGGCCCTGGGGGCCCTCTGCGGACTTCTGTTCGAATCGACTGGGCGCGGGCAACCAAAATCGGGGGGCGGGGCAAAGGGCAAAAGGCGAAAGCCTGGTGCGGTTTGGTCGCGCAGGCCGGCGCGGCTTCTCATTTATTCTAACTATCCGAAAGACCCTGCCGGCGCCTGGGCCGGGCAGGCTTCAAAGTAAGCTTCAGGGCAGAAGGCCCCAGGGAGCGAGGCAGTGCCCTGCCGGGCTGGCCAATGGGAATGGAGGGGCCCGAGGGGGGCATAGGGGGGGCTTTTGTGGGGGCCTTAGGCCCGAAGGCTTGCTCCGTGCCTCATTGGCCTGCTTTTATGACGGGGCGGCCCTTTCGCTCCGAAACTTGAAGCCCGAAAGCCTCCTCGGTTTGCCCGACCTTGTCGCTCGGCCTTGCCCCTTTGGCCCCTGTCCCAACGATCAGAAAACCCCACGGCGGAGGGACCCCCTCCAGGATTTATTCTAAAGTAAGGGGGCCGGCGAATGGCTGCGATTGAGGAGGGGGGGATGGAACAATGTCCAGGCGGCCTGTGCGGGCGTTTTGCACGCTTCTGCCCGAATTGCTTTGCCATGGGCCGCCAAAATCGGGCGAACGTGCGAAGGCAGGGCAAAGAAAAGG
Organism: Amoebophrya sp. A120; assembly: GCA_905178155.1. Taxonomy (NCBI): domain Eukaryota; class Dinophyceae; order Syndiniales; family Amoebophryaceae; genus Amoebophrya; species Amoebophrya sp. A120. The sequence goes on along the minus strand of CAJINV010000002.1, from coordinate 4,176,859 downwards.
CGAACGCGCGAAGTGATTCCGTCGCGCGGGCCGCCGCGGCTTTTAATTCATTTCGAAAGACCCTGCCGGCGCCTGAGACAGACGGGGCTCGGGCAATGGCCGGCGCAAGGACTTGCATTCGAGCAAAAAAAGCTTCAGGGCAGAAGGCTGGCCCTAGGGAGCAAAGGCACTGCCGGGCGGGTCTTTTGGGTGTTCATAGGGGGGGACTTCGGCTTGCCAATGTTCTAAAAATGCCAAAGCATTCAGGAGAACCTTTCCGGCGCCTGCGACTGGGCGCGGTCCAATAGGGCTACAGGGCATGCCATACAGGGTGGGCCAGAGTGGGGCCTCTATGGGGTGGCGGGCCTTTGAGCTAGAGAAGCCGTCCGTTTCCGGGGGCCGACTGGAAGCCCGAAAGCCCCTCCGGGTTCTTCGGCCTCGCCGGCTTCTCTTCGTTCCTTGCCACTTTCGGGGTTCATTACAACGACCAGAAAGCCGGAGGAAAGACCTTGGCTGCCTAGGTTTTTCGGGGTGGCCTTGCTGCGCCTTGGGAGGAACAGTGTCCGGGCTGGCCCGGTGGGCCCTTTGCCTTTTGAGGCTTCTGCTCGGATTGCTTGGCTTGCCGCGGGCAATCGCAATCGGGCAAAAAAAGCATAAGGACAAAAGGCGAAGGCAAGGCCCTGACCCGCAAAGGCCGGCGGGGCTTGCAATTCTGAAAGGCCTGGCCGGCGCCTGAGAGGGGGCATGGGCGCAGGGGCTGGGCTTTAAAACTTCAGGGCAGGCCCTAGGCGGCGGGGGCCGTAGGGGGTGGGCCTCTGGGGGGACCTCAGTCTGCCGGGGGGGGCTCAGGGGAGGCTTCAGGAAGGGCTCCCGGCCGGACGGAGAGGCCATGAAGGCGGGGGCCAAGAAGAAGCCGGACGCGTAGAAAACGGCGAAGCCCAGGCCACGCGCCAAAGGAACGGAGGGGGGGGAAAAGGGAAAGGGAAAGGGCAAGAAGATCTCCCCTTGGCGAAGCGGCCCCGCCCGCGCTTAGGCATTACCTCGAGGCGGCCCCGCCTGCGCAATTGTTTCAAAACTTTCCAAAGCGCCCCCGCCCGCATTTGCGGGTGGTAGTTTTTTTCAAAGCGGCCCCGCCATTAATTGAAACCAAAGGACAAAGCCGAAGCAACGGACGAAGTATTCAGCCAAAGCCAAAGACATCGCAAATTTATTTTTTCCAAAGCGGCCCCAGCCACAATCAGAAGGAGAACCGGCGGGCCAACCCAGACTCACAGCGCGCGGCGCCGCCCGGGGTTGTTCGATCGCTGCCGGCGTCACATGGTCGTCGATAGTCTGCCGGGCTTTATGTTCTGGATTCGGCGTCTGCGAACGCGAAAAAAAGGGGGGGCCTAAGGGGGCCTAGCCCCCCCCCTTTGGCAAAAGGGGGGGCTTTTTTGGCCTCAGGCGTCTGCGAACGCGAAAAAAAGGGGGGGGCCTACGGGGGGGCCTAACCCCCCCCTTTGGGCAAAAGGGGGGGGCCTTAGGGGTGGCCTTTTTTGGCCTAAGGGGGGGCCTGAGGGGGGGCCTCAGGGGGGGCATTAGGGGTCGAGGGGGGGCCTGAGGCCCAGAATAGTGCTAATGATCATTATTAGTCTCGTAATTTTAGCTGTGTTTTCCCTTAGGAATCTCGCATGGCAAATTCATTTCTCTGTGATGTAGAACTGAAAGAAACTTGTGATGCAAAGCTTGCAAAACTCTTTTACGAGTGAAACACTTTTTTCGTACGATATCGAGTAGTGCCGATCGTTGTACTTCGCCTCGTGTGGGTGCGCGTCTAAGCTTCCACTCGCCTGGCCCAGTGGGGCTGCGTTGCCGCACGCGAAGGGGTACCGTATGCATTGCAAAAGTATCGCAGTACTCGTAAAAATGCATTACAAATTTCCCCAGCATAAGAAATAAAATTTGTCATGCGGATTTACCATGACCATGAGAAAAAAATTTGTAATGCATGACTGCAATTACTACGAGTGCGATGCTTTTGCACAAGATATACCGGGGCTGCAAGCAAAACACCTCTTCCTGGTCGTTGCGGAAACGGGAGGGAAAAAACTGTCGCACCAGGTCCGACTGGAGGTGTTCGGGGTACGCCTGGTTTCCCCTATCGAACGGAAAAATCCCCCCTCCCCATATCAAAGCGACAATCTGCGTTGCGGTATTTGTGTACACAAATCAGCTTTGTCTTGCAGTATAGGAGTGCAGGCAGATACAAAGCCCGGAAGAGCTGGCCAGAGGTGGGCGCCCAGCATGGCAGACGTCTGCCCTGTTGGTGCAGCAGCACGCCTGCGCAAAGCGGCGAAAGCTCTGGCTTTGCTCTCTTGCAAGACAAACCTGATTTGTGACCACAAATCAGCAACACAAATTTTCAAAAGGATGCCTTTTCGATATGGGGAGGGGGGATTTTTCCTTTTGATATCCCCCCGCCGGCGTTTCCGCTTCTGCGGTCGCCGAGACGGGTATGACAGTGCACAACTCCCCCTCGTTCTCATTTCTCATGCAGAATACCAAATCCACGCTTTCCCTCGCCCTCCTGTCACTATTTATTATGCATGACAGGCTCTGGGTCTGGTAGCCCAAATTAAAATTATAGCACTATACTCCAGTGCAAATCTGTCATGCAAAACCGGCCTCCACCTCGCTGATGCTTGTATTGCCGTTCATGCCATACAAATGAGGGGGAGGGGGAGTTGTGCACTGTCATAACGGGGCTGGTGAGGCTGCGGAAAACCGTGTATCCTGTGCAAAAGTATCGCACTCGTATAATTATAAATGCATTACAAATTTCCCCAGCATGAGAAATAAAATTTGTCATGCGGATTTTCCTTGAAAAAAAAAAATGTAATGCATGAATGCAATTACTACGAGTACGATACTTTTGCACAGGATACCGTGTTGACGTAGTTGATGCCGTGTTCGATGATGCGGCACCGGTCGTATCCTGTGTAAAAACGTCCCCACCCCAGAGTTGTAATGCAAATCTGCATGCTGAAAATGTTTCTCATGCGGAGACCCATGAGAAGCAGTTTCTGGTCGCTTTTTGGTATCTGTGCTGCTAGAATCAGCACGATGCGCTAGATCTGTGATGCTGCTCAACAAGCTAAACAGGATTACACTACGAGGCCAGGCTTGTCATGCGCAACCGCAAAAGCTGACAGATTTGTCTAGCAGATTTCCCAGCTTGACTCTGGTGTGGGGACATTTTTACTCAGGATAGGTCGTACACGTCCTTCATGTCGAAGAGGACCTCTCGTATGCTCTGCAAAAGCATCGCACTTGCCTTGTAGTAATTGTAATTGCAGTCATGCATTACAATTCTTTTTTTTTTCCTAAAAGTCAATCCGCATTTTCACAGATTTCATTTCTAATGCTGGGAAAATTTGTAATGCAATTTCTACTAGTACGATACTTTTGCAATTCGTATCTCGGTACTGGGGGTGATTCGCGTTGTCCCCCTCGGGCGAGGCCTTGCAGGTGAGTGTGGTGGGATGCAGTTTACATAGGAAATTTCCCGCGCCCGCCCTGGGGTGAAATTTGCGAACCTGGAAGCCCCGGCACTTCTCGTTGGGCCGGTTTGCGTCCCAGACAGGCATGCCGAAATTTCGGTCTATGGAAGTGTCAGAATCGAAATTGGCAAAATCGAAATGATTTGTCATGCATAAAATGGATTCCAGTCCGAACCCAGTTTCTAAGTGGCGCATCACAAATTTTGGTGGTGCCTAAATCCAGTTTGTAATGCTGCTTAGGCAAATAACACTGATTCTCTCATGCTGCCCTAGCAGCTCGAGCTAGAACCCCAAACAGACTTACAATCGGCCTCACTTGCCTGCTCTGCAACACACGTATTTCGCGTCATGCATTTTATGCATCACAAGTTTTTATTCGATTTTGCCAATTTCGATCCTGACAGTTCCATACGGTCGTTCTCCAGGTTAAACTCGGCGCACCGCATTATGCATTGCAAATATCCCTGGAGGTCTGGAAACTTGCGATGCTGCGTGGCGTATCATGAGGAGGCCACAAGTGCTGGATTAGCATGACAAGTTTCTGAGCTTCTAGATGTTGCGTATTCTGCATGGCAAACCGCCTTTCTGCATGACAGAAAAGTGGGGCTCTTGGGTAACGTGCATGACAGGTTTAAGAGTCAAGCAAGACAAACATTGCATCCTTCCAGACCCAGACATATTTGCAGTTCATACGCATGGCGCAGGACCCAATCGTGCCCTGCTGCTGCTTCTGGTACACCATCGGGAAGGCGTATGGAGGTATCAGGATTGAAATCGACAAAGTTGAAACAGTTTCTCATGCTAAACCGACCGAAACCACTACACAACCTGTAAGGGCACCTCACCGCAGATGGTTCGGCCACCAGGTCGTGGAGTCAGGCGGACCGAAGCCATCACCATCCTCCTCGGAAACAATTTCTCATGCAGAAACTGCAAGACATGAAGCGCCTCTCTTGCAGGGATGACAAGTGAGGCCGACTGTCAGCCTGTTTGGGGTCTGCGATAGAGCTGCCAAAGTAGCATTGACAAAAGACGCCTTCTGTCCCTGAAGAACATGACAAAAAGAATTAGACGGCGCCTAAATTTGTCATGCACCGCTTGGAAATTGGGCTTCCAACTGGAACTCGTCCTGATATTGTTTTTATGCATCACAAATTTTTCAACTTTGTCAATTTCAATCCTGATAGTTCCATAAGGTGAGGCGGTAGTCCGTTTGCGACCCATCGAATATGGAAGCGGCAGAATCGAAATCAACAAAATCTAAATAATTTGTGATGCATAAATTCGATACCAGTTGGAGCCTCAGTTTCCAAGTGGGGCATGACAAATTTCGGAAGCAACAAAATCCAGCCTGTCATGCTGTTTGGGCAAGGAAGACTGCTCCTCTCATGCTACTCAGGCAGCGCATCGCCTTCCCCTAAACAGGCCTGCAATCGGTCTCATTTGCCTGCTCCCCAACACAGGCCATACCCATACGTGCCCTACATTTTATGCATTACAAATTTCTCGATTTTGCGAGTTTCGATTCTGACACTTCCATATCGGAGCGTTCGTGGTTACAGTTTTGCCAGTCCGTTGCGGGGCACGCCATATCAAATGCAGATATGTCTGGGTCTGGACGAATGCAAACTTCTCAACATGCACATTTTCCATGCCCCATGAGGTTTGGAATGCAGGACCTAGCTGCATGGCAGGTTCTGCGACGTCTGTATCATGCCTCTCCTGCATGACAGACTGCCTCTTCTAAACTTGTTCAAAAGTGGACAGCTTTTGGCAGTCATGCAACACAAATTTTTGCACGATCCAGACTTAGCATGACAAGTTTGCGTCCTCCCAGAGGACCCAGACATATTTGCAATGCATACGTCAGCCGCTCGTACCAGGCTCGCTGTCGCGGCTCATACGCACCATCCCGGAACCGATTGCGGCTGGGCATATCGCGTTCTCAACTGTTACAATTTCAACTGTTATATGGATTTGTGATGCTAAACCAGATACATGGATTTGTGGGCTTCTTACATGGATTTGTGATGCAAGAATGGCAAAAATGAAAGGGGTGGCCCTGCACGTCTTGCGTGACAGATTTGGAACAGATTCTCAGCATGTTTGGCTCTACTTCGTCGAGAATTCGCCATGCGAAGAGCTATCCTGTGCAAAAGTATCGCACTCGTACAAATGCAAGTTTAGCATTACAAATCTTGTCTCCAAGGCAAATCTGCATTACAAATTTTATCTCTCATGCTGAGGAAGTTTGTAATGCATGACGTCGCCTCGGTAGTGTCGTGGCCTCGGTACGCCACTACAAGTTGGCGCGCCGAGGCTAGAAAAAGTTTCCTCAGGACGCACATACGAAATGGCGCACCGAGGCCAAAAATGCCAGCTTTTCGGAATGGCCGCCTCGGTGCACCGGGGCTGACGGCCTCGGTGCGCCAACTTGTAGTCACGAACGAAGCAACAGACGGGCGGAACACAGGGGGGGGGTGGGGGGCCGTCGGCTAAGTCGCGAGACCACGCGCGCGGGCCTTGGCGGGCAGAAAAACAAAACCCGGACCTTGGCCCGCGTCCGAGGGCAAAGTAAAGAACGCAGCAGGCGAAGGCGCCCGCGTCACCAGGGACAGGCGTGCGACAAGAGTCTGGGGCCACCGACTTCCGCGGCGCGTCGCGCATGCGATGGGCAAAGGCGCGCGCGGGCGTACATCATTCGGACGCGAGGAATGGCAAAAGCAAGGACACAGCGACGGCGCGTGGCGTTTCAAAAGCGGGCGCCTCCCGGTGACGTTTTTGCGCGCCGCCTCGGTGCGCCAAAATGTATTGTGAGGGCGCGCCGCTACAATACCAATTCTGTAGGTAGGCAAAAAGATATTTTTTGGCGGGCTCGGTGCTGCCACACATTACAAACCGCACCGGGCTCGGTGCTGCTTTTTGGCGGTTTTTCTCAATGAAAAAAGCGCGAAAATTGTAACGCCCCGTATACGATTTGGCGTACCGAGTCGTATGCGCGTACCCAGGCCACGTCATGCATTTATAAAATAACAATAGAGAATTTTTGGTCCGTTTTTTTGCCCTTATAGTCTATAGGGCGTTTCTTAGAAAATGATTAGTAGGGAGATCACTTTCTAGAAGCTTCCCCTAAGTGAGCTCCTAGAGGAAGCTTCTAAGGGAAGCTTCTAAGGAAACACTCTTGCAGTCTGCGCTTGAGGGTGCAACCTACATCGCAGACCAAACACCCCTGAGCCCGTGGCAGGCTAGCGCGCAAATGCCCCCGCCTGGGGGAGCCGCAAAAAAGCCGCCGGGCCGGTGTTTAGCATCGCTATTCTGGCTACCCTCCGGCACCGGCGCCATCGGGGGGGGGTAGGGGGGGGAGGTGCAAGAGCGCCCCCACCCCGGCAGAGCGAGCGAGCCCACCGCCCCACACAACGACCACCACCCGGCCGCAAGCCTGGGGATATATCTGGGGATATATCTGGGGATATATCTGGGGACATGTCTGGGGACATATCTGGGGACATGTCTGGGGACATATCTGGGGACATGTCTGGGGACATATCTGGGGACATGTCTGGGGACATGTCTGGGGACATGTCTGGGGAGATATATCGGGGAGATATATCGGGGAGATATATCCCCAGATATATCCCCAGATATATCCCCAGATATATCCCCAGATATATCTATGGGGCCTGCAATCAAAAAGGGGGGCCGGGGTTTCTGCGAGATGGCCGGGCCCCCGGATCCTTTAAAATTTTGCAGGGGCTACTGCGAAACTTCCTCGGGGATCCTGCAAAAACGGGGGCGGGGGTTCTGCAAAATTGCCGGGCCCCCGGACCCTGCAAAATGTCGCAGACCCCCCCGTCCAGATTTCCTCGGGGACCCTGCAAAAAGGGAGGCGGGGGCCACATGCAAAATTGCCGGGCCCCGGACCCTGCGAAACTTCAATGGGGGTTCAGCAAAATTTAGTCGCGGACCCTGCTAAAAGGGGCCGGGGCTTTTGCAAAATTGCCGCCCGGGCCCGCGGATCCTGCGTGCAAATTTTTGCAGACGCTCCTGCTAAATTTCGTCGGGGGCCTGGAGAAAAGGAAGGCCGAGGCTTCTGCAAAATTGCCGGACCCTCGGATCCTTTAAAATTTTGCCGGGGCTACTGGACAACTTCGCCGGGGATCCTGCAAAAAGGGGAGCCTCTCGGAGCTCTTCCGAAGGAGACGCGCCGAAGAAAACGACTGGCATTGTGGGGACCAAAAATCGAAATCCTGCATGTGCGTCCTCCTCACGGGAAGAAAATAACACAACAGCAGCGCTTTTTTCCTCCGATTTCTCGCCCTTATAGATTAGAGAGCGCTCCATATTAGGGGCTGACGAGTAGGGGGGGCCGTTCTAGGAGTTTTTCTATCGGTCTCACTTAGCGAGCTTCTTCAGAATGAAGGGGCCGGCGGAAAGGCAGGAGGGGCGTTGCGGGTGGTTCTTTCTAGAATTCAAACAGCCCAAAAGAGGGGGATCAGGCGAAGGCCCGCGGCCGGGAGGATGGGGCGGGCTAGAAGCTTAGGAGACGAAAGCGAGCGCGCCCACTAATGCGGACCGTTACGAGTGGTAGTGAAGGGCTTTAGCGTTACTAGCAAGCGCGGGCCTGTTTTGTCATGCTAATACCTCCGCCCGGAGGGCTTCTAATAGTGGTCGCGTCTCCGCTAGCAGATTCCCAATGGTAGGACTCTCTCGACTAGCCTTCGCCCCCAGGCTCGCCAAGTTTTTTCCTGTTTCTTATTTGCGTTTAGATTTACTTGACGACCTATCGCCGGCGTCCTGGACGCCGGCGTAGTAGTCTAGTACGAGTACGATACTTTTGCGCAGGATTGCAGCTTGATCGTGTCGATTCTGATTGTAATTTTGCATTGCAAAAATGTAACATTTGAGAATGTAACATTTGGGAACTACGCCATAGGGCAACTCGGCGGCGTGCAGGTCGAAGTCGGAAACACCGGGGTCCATGGCGTAGGCGAAAGTTTTCGGAACCAAGTAGAACACCTGCAACCCACAAAACGCCAGTTGGCGGTTACTGGCAGCGGACTCGAGTTTTATTTTCGTGTATGAATTGCAAAAGTACTATCGTACTCGTCGTATTTATAAAATGCGTTACAAATTTCCTCAGCATGAAAAATGAAATTTGTAATGCTGATTTTCCTTAAGAGAGAGATTTGCAATGCATGACTGCAATTACTACGAGCACGATACTTTTGCACAGGATATCGTGACCACCTGGTTGATGTGGAAATCGGTGCCGAAAATGTTTTGCCTCAGGTATCCTGAAGAAAAACGTCCCCACGACCACATTACTATCTATTATATTCATGCGAAAAAAGAGGTCTACAGAGGATAGCAGAGAGGTGGCCGAGAGGTCAAAAAGAGGTGAAAAGAGGTCAAAAAGAGGTCAAAAAGAGGTCGACAGAGGTGGAGAGGTGGCGCGGGAGGTCATTCGAGGGGGCGGCCGAGAGGTAGCGCGGGTATAGCCAGCCGAACCGTTCACCCTAAAGCCGCGCCTATGGGGGACGGAGGTGGCCGAGAGGTTCGGGAGAGGGTGTGCGAGAGGGGGACAGAGGTGCCGAGAGGTTGCGCGAATAAGGGCGAACCTCTCGCGCACCCTCTGGGCCACCTCTCGGCCACCTCTGCAGACCTCTGCCGGCGAGTATAGCCGGATTATTAGCAACACCTCTCGGGAGAGGTCAAAAAGAGGGTCTGCGAGAGGGGTAGAAAAACCCGAAACCGCCCGGCACGAGGCTGATTCTTCTGTGGCCTTTTCATGCATAGGCTCGCCCGAACCCTCTCGCGCACCCTCTCGCGCTACCCTTCTTCTGTTCGCCCCCGGTGTCCTTTGCAGCTGCTCCCTGCGCAGAGCGCCCACAGGCGCGGGAAGCGCGCAAGTGGTCGCGCGGGTTGGCGCCGCGCAAACAGGTGGCAGGACTCCAGTGTGCTTCATTATGCATAGTAGGCCTGTGGCATTGTGGCCCGATCCGCAAATAGTCCTGCCCCGCCCCAACAGCCTTGCGCCCCGGTATCAGCCGGGGCAAGGCTGGTAGTTGTCATGCAGATTTGCGATCACAGTAAACATTTGTAATGCGCATCTCCTTGAGAGGCATTTTTTCCAGTCGTGATGTTTTGGAAAAATCTGTAATGCTGTAAACAGGATGAGAAATAAGTGGCTTTCTCATGCGGCTTCCCTACTTGCTGCCTACCAGCACTACACTGCAGGAGATGTTGGACACTTGTCATGCACAACTCCCAAACCTTGGAGGTTCTTTGTGTTGCAGATCATTTACCAACTTGACTATTGGGTGGGGACATTTTTTCTTAGGATATCGGGTCGTAGTTGCTCATCACGTCCTCTCGACATTCCGGTGTCATGTCTATCAAATGTAAAAGTGTCTGGGTCTGGAAGAGCAAGAGTCATGCTGTTTTTGCATGACACAGAAGGGCTGGCATGGAAGCTCTAGCATCACAGGTTTCGAGAAGCTTACGCAATGCCGAACCCGCATGAGAAATCTCCCATTTTGGTGACAGAAAGTCGGCAGCTTTTGCTACCACCTGTGCATGAGAGATTTTTCTGTGTTCTAAAATGCGCATCACAAGTTCGGGTCCTTCCAGACCCAGACATTTTTGCATTTCATAATGTCCAGGCTGTTCGTGACCGTGTTTCGCGTATCCTATGTAAAAACGTCCCCGCGAACCTCCCAAAGCTGTCATGCAAATCTGCATGCTCAAAAGGTTTTTCATGCGGAACCCCATGAGAAGCATTTGCTAAGCGTGTTTTGGAGTTTGTCAATATGCTCGAATCAGCATAATAGGCTGGATCTGTGATATAGTTGATGCGCGAGCTGTGCAAAACAGGATTAGTTACAATACCATTAATAGCCGCGTCCGCGGAGGTAGTGAGGTCATGGCGGTCTTTTTGCCTTCACGCCAAAAAAGACGCAACTTCTCTGCCCACCATGCCATCGTGAGTAATGTTATGCACGACGGCACGGCGGTCGATAAAAATTTCAATCCAGAGCGAGGCGGCCTCCATTTGGTTTCGAATCGAAAAACCTTCCCCGCATGCTATGGCTCCGCCAGGGCCCGCGCCAGGGTCGGCCCCTTGGGAGCCCCAAATCGGGCCCATAGCATGCGGATTGGCTTTTTGCTTTTGGCGGACTTAGTTTTTTTTGTTTTTTTTTGTCAAGATGCCGCATCTTCTGGCCTTCAGTCAGCCTCTGAAATGGCGGATTTTGAAGGCGTTTCTTGCGGGGCCCGAATGTGGGGCAAAATGAGGCCCATACCATGCCGATTCGCTGTTTTTTTCGGAGTGCTGCTTTTTGGGCGCCCCTTTCTGGGCGCCCCAAACCGCCAGAAACCAAGGCGGTGGACGCCTCAGAAGGGCGCCCCTTTTGCCGGCTCCCCTGCGTCGTTTTATCAAGTGCGAATCGATAGTTTTCGACCGGGCTTGTTTGTTGGCAAAGCCCCGGCCGCTTGATAATTGGAAATTTTTTATCTCAAAAAACACTTCCGGCCGCTTGAAAACTGCCGGCCGTTTTGCATAAGACCTGGCAAAAAAACAGCTAGGATAGAACGTTCGTGACCTCACTACATACGACGAGGTCAGACTTGTGATGCGCAACATCTTCAGCCAAAGCTTGTTGATTTGTGTAGCAAATTATTTCCCATCTTGACTATGGGGTGAAGAGGACGCTTTTCCTTAGGATATCGCGTAGCATCCCCGACTATGAATTGCAAAAGTATCGCACTCGTATAAATGCATATACAAATTTCCTCAGCGTGAGAAATAAAATTTGTATATGCGGATGTGACTTAACAAAAGGATTTGTAGTGCATGACTGCAATCCGAATACGATACTTTTGCACAGGATACCGACGGCCTGCTCCACGGTCTTGAAGTGGCAGTATCCCGTGGTGCCATCCGTCAGTTTCGCGGCCCCAGCCACATTACCAGCGGGGACGTGGACCAAGTGCTTGCAGGTTATCAAAAGGAAAAATCCTCCCCCCCTATATCGAAGTGGAAATCTGTGACGCGGGATTTTTTTTTTTTGCCTGCGCGAGCGGATCACTTGTTCTTGTTCTTGTTCTTGTGGGCTTGTGTTACGGTGAGAACGGCACCCACCCGTTGTGCTTACTAATGCGCTCCCACGCGCGAAATTCTTTTCATCTTTTGCATCACACATGTACAAAATCGGCGAACCCCCTAAGCCATCACCTTTCTTCATCTTCTGCGGCCCTCACGCACCAGGACTACTCCTGATACGCGGGAACAAC